>JASAMX010018816.1:0-54924 GCA_030248175.1 Microlaimidae sp. YZB2_3 | reverse complement strand
TGGTTTTATTTATTTGGTTGAAAATAAACCATTTTTTTAATTATGCCTGTTAGCCAAGCATTACAGCAATACAATTCGATTTATTTCAATTCAAAGTTTATTGCAAAGCCATGGACATCCTAGTATGAATTGAAAATTACCCTATTCATATACACTAAAAATTTTATTTTGATGTTATGTTTAATGCCATATTAAGCTTTTTAGCCAATTATATCAGCCGTATTCAAAAAACCTGCGAGCTCTCTCCCGCGTGTCATGTACATCCCCAAAAAATGGACGTGCAAGCATTTTTGTCTTTGTTAAACGCAAGTTATAAATTAAGTTTACATTTATTGAAACTGAAGGTCGTGGTTAATTTGGTTTATCAAAACCGTTATTGCCACCCTGGTGAGGTAATTGCCACGTTGTGTGTTGTGTGCACAGCGGGTTGCCGCGCTGAGGGGGATGATTTAGATTTTTATACTAGCAACAGTTATATATTTAGCGTTTTGGGCGGTCAAATGAGTTTAAGCACCCATAGTTAGCCCAATAAAGCTTTGTACCCAATAAACATGCTTCTTTTTAAAAAGTAAATAAAACCATTTTCTTATTATGCGACATGCATGCTTTTTAAACTAAAATTCAAATTTAAAATATTTTAATATCCACCAAAAATTTGTATGTACATTATGTGTACATTAGAAAGTAGGTATTTTTCTTCATGCAAAAAAAACTTAAGATTAAAAACGCAACAGTTCCAATTTTTGGTATTTTAGGGCTGGTTCATACTTATGACAAAACGTCCTTTGGACAAAGTCCAAAGGACAATTTTATAAAAGCCCAAACGTCCTTTGGACAAGCCAAAACGTCCTTTGGACTTTTTCCTTTGGACGAAGTATGAACGTTACTTAGAATTTGTCCTTTGGACAAAGTCCAAAATCCAAAGGGAAACGTCCAAAGGGAAAAGTCCAAAGGACAAAATCCAAAGGACAACGTATTCATACTTTTGTCCTTTGGACTTTTCCCTTTGGATTTTGTCCTTTCAACTTTGACAAAAGGACAAATTCTAAGTAGCGTTCATACTTCGTCCAAAGGCAAAAGTCCAAAGGACGTTTTGGCTTTTATAAAATTGTCCTTTGGACTTTGTCTAAAGGAGGTTTTGTCATAATTATGAACCAGCCCTAAGAGAACCCTAACAAGGGCACTCATCCTAGACCTTCCGTTTCAGTGTCTCTATGGCAGCCATTAAATTGTTTTTCTGAGGAAGTCAACGCGCCTTGGACATAGCAACACTGTTATTGACTGGGCTTTCGCCACTTAGACGTACTAAAACTATAGGGTAACTGACTTAATTTCGGCTACGCCTTAATTTCGGTCAACAATTTAGGGTGTTAGAAAATTGGCTTATTTTTAAAACAAAAAAGAACTAGCACAAAAGTAACTGGTTTAATGTTGAATAAAGTGTTTTTGCAAAAGTTTTTTATTTTTGTTATTCTACATTATCAACATTTTTATACAAAGTGATTTTTTTGTGATTTTCCTAATTTTTGCGTTGTGTTTAAACTGCATCAAATTTAGAACGAAGCAATATATAACCTTAAAATATCTTCTAAGTTGTTAATTTTCATGTTTTGATATTTTCTTCAAAATCATTTTGCAATGCGTTTAGCTAACTGCGCATTTTAAGGTTCCGTTAATTTCAGCCACCTAAAAATTTAGCTGAAAGAACCTGCCGTTTTTTGCTGTTTTTAAATATCATTGTACCACCGTATTTATAAAGAATTTTTTTTGCTCGTTTGACTTTGTTTTGACGTTTTTTAAGCCAAAAATAAAAATTGAACAAAAAATACAAATTATTAAAACTTGTTTTTTTAAGGTTTTGACATAATTATTTAAAGTCCTGCTAATAACTATTAAAGTTCGTAAACGGGAAAAATTAAGTTATATGTACCAATAACAGTACCTAAGGGTAAATTTGCAACCTTTAGAAATTTTTATTGTTCGTTTAAGCAATAGTTGTGGCCAGTTTTTTGTAGGTGGCCGAAATAAATGGCACGCGCCTTAACTTCGGCCACTTTTAAAAAAAAGTTTAAAGCTTCACTGATTTTTAAGTGTAACAGAAATATTCAAATTTTGCCCTGGAATAACAAATATAGCTATTGTTTGATTTGTAGGCCAAATTTTGACTTGATATAAAAAGCCAGAAAAAACTTATTCAAAAAAATAAAAAAAAGGTGGCCGAAATTAAGTCAGTTACCCTAAATATGGGTACATTACCATATATATATAGTTTTGGATTAAGTCAATTTCTAGGTGAGGTCATGCGAAATTTCAAAATGTTGTTCTTATAAATCAACTTTGATTTGGACTGGGCTTCCACCATTCTGATAGACCAAATTTTGGAAATAGAAGCATAGCTTTTACTTCTTAAAATTCTGAGTCAAATCAGAAACCAGGTGGGGTCATGCTGAAATTCAAAAATGTTCTACCTCAATTTCATCTTTGACTATAAGATGTGTTACTTTGTGTTGGTTTGGGCTTCCACCATTTTAATGGACCTCAACTTAAAATATGGCGTACAGCTTTATTTAAATTTGGAGAATAAATCAATTTCCAGGTGGGGTCATGTGAGAACGCAAAGTATTACCGCAGACTGATTTTTACTCTCAAACAACGTATATAAAGTTAGCGCACGAAATTCGTGCGCGCACGAATTTCCGCGCACGAATTTTGAGCCTGTATATTTTCAGTCGCGCGCACGAAAAAAAACGATTTTTGCGCCCATCGCACATTAAGCACAGTACGTATATAAAGTTAGCGCACGAAATTCGTGCGCGCACGAATTTCCGCGCACGAATTTTAGTTATTGTTATTGGTATATAAATAATTGATCTATTTTTTGGAAAAAACATTATAAAACATTACTCTACGATAATTAAATAGTTTATTTTTCTTTTTTATTATGAAAACATTTCCTTTTTTACACATTAAAAAGCTCAGCAATCCAATGAATTATAGAAAACAAAATTTGATTTTATTTTGCAAACTAATAAAAAAGAAAATCTACTTCGTTTTACAAAATACTTTGTTATCATATGGATAAATTTAGTTAAAAACACTATCCTTATTGAAAATTTGTTGTTTTTTTTTATAAATAATAAATATTCTTATTGAATGTTTGAGAAATATTTAAGAAACTTTAATGTTTGAGAAAAAATTGTTTATAAACCCTGGAGAATACAACGTATGTATATTGTTTTTGTAGTAATAATCAAATAAATAATTTAAAAAAAACACAAAAAAATCAATCGTAAATAAGTGCATTTTAAAGTTAGCGCACGAAATTCGTGCGCGCACGAATTTCCGCGCACGAATTTTAGTTATTGTTATTGGTAAATAAATAATTGATCGATTTTTTGGAAAAAATATTATAAAACATTACTGTTAATTAAATAGTTTATTTCTGTTTTTAATTATAAAAACATTTACTTTTTTACACATTAAAAAGCTCAGCAATCCAATAAACTATCGAGAACAAAATTTAATTTTATTTTGCAAACTAATAAAAAATAAAATCTACTTCGTTTTACAAAATACTTTGTTATCATATGGATAAATTTAGTTAAAAACACTGTCCTTATTGAAAATTTGTTATTTTTTTATAAATAATAAATATTCTTATTAAATGTTTGAGAAATATTTGAAAAACTTTAAAGTTTGAGAAAAAATTGTTTATAAACCCTGGAAAATACAACGTATGTATATTGTTTTTGTATTAATAATCAAATAAATAATTTCAAAAAAACACAAAAAAATCAATCGTAAATAAGTGCATTTGAAATGTCAATCATGGAAAAAAAATATTAATTAAATTATTTGTGTACAACTATTTATGAGGTGGAAAGAAACCATTTTTCCAAAAAATAGGCATAAACTATGATTGAAACTTATAGGGGTTTATTGTTTTCAGGAATAATATTTCACCTTTTAGATTTTGATAATTCGATTTTGATTTTTTAAATATTCTTATTAAACTTCTAGAACCTGTTTAACCTGATTCAGTTTAATCCATTTTCGTAATGATATTTTTTTTTGGTTATGACGGTGAAAGCTTCGTACCACCGCGGCTAAACCTTCGTTTCACGGTTGTGGTATTTTAGTCTAACTATTGCGATGTGTAAAGTTCACCGTGATAAACTCCACGTATCACCTAAGTCGTACCTAGGTGATATGTAATCATAGATGAACACGGTCACAGAAGCTACGGAGGTCTTTACCCAAAGTAAATGACATTTTATATTCTAGAAGAAGAGTCTTGGGGAGGGTCGGACCCCCTGGATTTCTAGGGGACCCGGGATGAAATTTTTGAAACCTAGAGGGGGGTCAGGTTTGGTCCAATGTCCGAAGCAAAATAATGTTAAACCATTAAAGGTATAGGTATAATTAGCACTTTTTTTAACTTTTTGATTCTTGAAACAAAACACAAATGAACGTTATTTTTCACATGAACACCACCACTTCGTTGTATGGATTTATTGCTATAAATGCAAAAAATATTCTTTATTGAAAAATAAAAAGAGAACCGATAAAAACAGAGTAAATTTTTAAAGGTTATATTTTTTTGTATATTAGAAAAACAACTACATTTTAAGCCGGAAAATGAATAACCTCGGGAGTCGGAACTGAAATAACCCTTTTATTTAATAAGCTTTTTAATGTGTAAAAAAGTAAATGTTTTCATAATAAAAAAACAAAAATAAACTATTTAATTATCGTAGAGTAATGTTTTATAATATTTTTTCCAAAAAATCGATAAATTATTTATATACCAATAACAATAACTAAAATTCGTGCGCGGAAATTCGTGCGCGCACGAATTTCGTGCGCTAACTTTATACACGTACTGTGCTTAATGTGCGATAGGCGCAAAAATCGTTTTTTTCGTACGCGTGACTGAAAATATACAGGCTCAAAATTCGTGCGCGGAAATTCGTGCGCGCACGAATTTCGTGCGCTAACTTTATATAGTCTTTGATTTGACTGGGCTTCCACTATTCTGATAAACCAAATTTTGGAAATAAAAACAATCTAGGTTTTACTTCTTAAAATTCTGGATTAAATCAGAAACCAGGTGGGGTCATGTGGGAATTCAAAGCTGTTCTATCTCAATTTCAAAAAAGTTTTACTATAAGATATGTTACTTTGTGTCGGACTGGGATTCCACTACTTTGATGGACCTCAATTTAAAAAATGTCGTGACAGCTTTATTTAAAGTTGATGCATAGTTTTACTAGAACAGTAAAGTTAAAAATAATATGTCATTTTTCACTCTCCAATATCATGCTCTGGAGCTTCGGCCATTTAAAGGAAGGAGCTTTGGAGCCCCACCATAGGTGTCCGATCCCTGACGGCTAGGGGGGGGGGGGTTGACCCCGGGGTCAGCCCATTTTTTACCATTTTGTAGGCCCAGGAGGAGGGGTCAGCCTGGACCAAATTTTCAAAAAATTTTTTTTTTTTTTTTTTTTTTTTTAAATCATTCATTATCGTGATGGCGCACAACACCAGAAAGACTTCAGTGACATCTGATATAGAACAATTGCGATCAAAGGTATCGGACCTCGAGCTGGAGCGGGAAGAACTTCTTAATAGAATTAAAATTCTGGAAGATGGTCAAAACAAAGCTCCAGTTCCAGCCATCGATGCTGACATGATTGCCAGTATCTGCTCCAAAGTCATCCAAGAATTATTACCATGGATGGAGTCAAGAATGAAGAAGGCTGAAATCCAGAGGGAGCATTCAACAGTAGCGGTTGTGGCTGGCCTAAACGAATCCACCAACCAACAGGAAGATCACGATAAAGCTCACGCTCTGGTGGAGGAAGTAATTGACAACACTAGCGAATTAAACAAAACGGTTGTCGATTGCTTCCGGATAGGAAACAAAATCCCTGGAAAGCCAAGGCTCCTTAAAATAAAATTTGTCAACAACGCCACCCGGAACAAGTTTGTTCGTTCTAATGGCAAACTTCGCAAATCAGAACTTTTTAAAAACATATATCTAAGGCCGTCACTTACTAGTGACCAGCGCAAAGACCAAATAGGACTGTTGGCCAAAGCTAAGCAGTTTCGAAATGAAGACCGAAAAGTCTTTGTCCGTTATAGTGATTTTGGTGAACCATATTTGTATGATCTAGATAACAACTGCATTCTGGAGATTAAGGGCCTAGACAAAACTTCAAAATAGGATGAAATGCAACCCAGTTGCTGTAAAATATATCGTAAAAATAAAAATTTTAATATTTTAAAAACTGTA
The DNA here is from genome assembly GCA_030248175.1 of Microlaimidae sp. YZB2_3. NCBI lineage: Eukaryota > Metazoa > Nematoda > Chromadorea > Desmodorida > Microlaimidae > Microlaimidae sp. YZB2_3. The sequence continues at coordinate 48,632 of JASAMX010018816.1, read as the reverse complement.
GAAACTCTCCAAATCATGTCTCTAAACAGTAGATCACTTTTAAATTACTTGAATGAGTTTGAGCTCTTAATATCTGGAGCAGATGTTAACTACGGGTCCCCTGATGTGATATGTGTTCAGGAGTCCTGGCTGAGTGAGCAAATACCAGATCAATTAATAATTCAAAATTCTGATTACAACCTACTTCGTAAGGATAGGACTATTAGCAAAGGGGGCGGGGTATTAACACTTATAAATAAAAACATAAAGCATAGTGAAGTTGTAATTGACAAGAAGTATCATAATTTAGAGATAATAGTGACTGATCTTATTATTACAAGTAACAAAATCCGTTTAATTAATGTATACAGACCTCCTAACATTAAAACTGAAGATGACATGTTATTATTAGATTTTATTAAGTTTTACACAAATAATCATTCACATACAACTATACTAATAGGTGACATGAACTTACCAGGAATAAAGTGGGATTCTGATAAAATTCTTAGCAACTCTCAAAATGAATCTAAATATTACACAACATTTCTACAATTAGGACTCTCCCAACTAGTTCTTGAGCCATCTAGAAAACAAAATTTCTTAGATTTACTACTTACTAATGACCCTGAGATCTTCAATAAAGTACAGCTGGCTGCAAATTTTGGCAATTCTGATCATGCTGTAATTTGTGGTGAAATAAACTTAAATCTATATAAAAATAGTCATGAAACTGAACACTTGGTACCTGACTTTAAAAATGCAGACTACTGCAGCATAGCCCTGTTTTTAGCTTCTCAAAACTGGGATTTAAATTTTAAATATTTAAATACAGTCCAAGAGTACTGGAATGAATTTGTAGCCGTTTTAACAAAATGTATTCAATTACATGTGCCTTTAATAAACAAACATAAAACATATTCTAAGAAAAAAGTTCAGTATCCAAAACATATTTATAAACTCCAAAATAAAAAGAAAAAATTGTGGAAAACTAGACATAGTAACAATAATTTTAAAAATCAATTTAAAACAATTTCAAAACTTTATGCAAATAGTGTCAAAAAGTTCAAATCAGATCAAGAAGAAGAGGTTCTTAAATCACATGATATTGGTCATTTTTATAAATATATAAACAAATCGCTAAAATCCAAGGAAGCTATTCCTCCAATACAATGTGTAGATGGTAGTTTTGAAACTGAAGATTCTGAAAAAGCAAAAATTTTTGGTGACTATTTTGCCTCTGTCTTCACCAAAGATAATAATAACTTTCCATATTTTGAACCAAAAAACAATCAAATACTTGAAAACATAAATTTTACTGTAAGAGATGTCTTAAAATTTCTTAAAAAACTGCCTAATAAATTGTCTCGTTCTCCTGATGGCATTCCTGCTCTTTTTCTAAAGCGATTAGCAAAAGTTATTGCAGAACCCCTTTCTAAAATATTTCAAAAATCTTTTGATTCAGGTGAACTTCCAAGTGATTGGAAAATTGCACTTACTACACCAGTGTACAAAAAATGTGCAAAATGTCAAAAAGAAAACTATCGTCCAATCTCTCTTACATGTTTTTCTTGTAAAATAATGGAACAGATTGTAAAAGCTGAGCTTTCTATCTTTTTTGTAAATATATTATCTCACCTTCAGCATGGTTTTAAAGATAAAAGCTCAACAGTTACACAACTTCTTGATGTCTACAATGATTGGACTTTGGCTTTTCAAGGTAAAAAATCAGTTGATGTAGTTTACTTGGATTTTGCTAAAGCTTTTGATACTGTATCGCATCAAAAGCTTTTGTTTAAATTAAATAAATATGGTATTTCTGGTAAGCTTTTAAAATGGATAGAAGCTTTTTTAACTAATAGAGAAATGAAAATAGTAATAAACAATACTTTTTCCCCTTCATACCCAGTTACAAGTTCAGTACCACAGGGTTCAGTTTTAGGACCGTTTCTCTTTCTTGTTTTTGTAAATGATATTGTCAATTGTGTCCAAAATTCAGAAATTAGACTTTTTGCAGATGATGCAAAGGTTTATACTAGTTTTTCAGACTCAAATGATAATCAAATTAAATTACAAGATGATCTAAATAGAATTGCCCAATGGGCCCAAGATTGGCAGCTCAATCTATCTGAAAATAAGTGTGAAGTACTACATTTAAATATTTGTAAAAATGTGCACAAAACGGATTATTACTTAAATAATAAGAAGCTACCTAAAACTAATATGGTAAAAGACTTAGGTGTGTTCATCACTAGTGACTTAAAGTTTTCAACACATTGTAAAAAAATAGCTAGTAAAGCTTTAAAAACAGTAAACTTAATTTTTAGATGTTTCAAATCTCAATCCATTAAAAACTATCTTATTGCTTACAAAAGTTTTGTTCGTCCTACTGTTGAGTATGCAAGTGTTGTTTGGAACCCATATATGACTAAAGATAAATATATTGTAGAAAAAGTCCAACGCTATTTTACCAAACGAGTTTTTAAAGTTTGTAACTTAAAAGATACTGGATATATAAACAGACTAAAAACACTTAATCTAGAAACTTTGGAGAAAAGAAGAGAAAAGATGGATATGTTTGAAACATTTAAAATCTTAAACCAACTGGTAAACTTAAATCCTGAGAAATATTTTGTTCTTAACACAAATTCAACCAGAGGACATTCAAAAAAACTCAAAAAAGAGCACTCAAGAGTCAATTGTAGAAAATACAGTTTTTTTAATAGAGTTATAAGTAAATGGAATTATCTAAATGAAGATCAAGTTAGTTCCAAAACTCTGTACCAATTTAAAAAATCTTTGATGAATTAACTAATGGAAATTTAAATGGCTAAATAAAGAGCTTTATTTTTTTAAGGCCTTTAGTCATTTTTTTTCTAGTAAATCTAAATCAGCCAGGTCTTCTCTCAATTTTGTGATTTTTGGTGTTATTGTAACTCAACTGGGTTGCAATCGCATTTGTGTTTGTTTTGTCCTTCTTACTGTTTTCTTTATGTATTACTAGAAAAATAAAATCTTGAATCTTGAATCTTGAAATTTTTTAAATTAAAAAAAATAAAAAAATTATAAAAAAATTTTTATTAAATATATAATAAAAAATTTATTATTTTTAAAAAAATTTTTAAAAAATTTTAATAATATTTTATTTAGCCATTTACCAAACAAAATTTAAATCAAACAATAATTTAAAAAAAAATAAAAAATATTAAAAATTAAAATATAATAAAATACAAAAAAATTACAATTATAATAATTTTAAAATATAAAAAAAAAAAAAATTAAAATAAAAAAATAAAAAAATTAAAAATATTAATATTATTTTAGAAAAAAATAAAAAAAATAAAAAAAAAAAAAAAAATTTAAATAAATTAAAAAATTTAATAATATATAATTATTTTTTAAAATAAAAATATTAAAATAATAAAAAAAAAAAAAATTTTTTTAATATAAAATAAAAAAAAAAAAAAAAAATTTTTTATATCCACTAACATGCCGAGAGAGACAAAAGATGACCAAATTGCCAGACTGGAGGCAGAGAATGCGGATCTGGAAAAGGCTAACGGAGTTGGAGAAGAGATCGCGGGATGGAAGAAGAGCGAGCTCTGGTGTCAATACTGACTTAGTGGCATCCATTGTGAAAAGGTTTTGAATCGTCTACTGCGATGATTGACAGTTATTTTAAGCGCATGGAGGTGCAAAGAGAAATGAGTCAATGCTGGTCGTATGGCTACCGGAGAGCGATTCTAGAAGGGGAAAAAGAGAATGTGACGAGTTATTAAAGACTCTTGACAGTGGCGATTGGGCGAAGTCACTCTGTGAGTTTTTGTATCGGAAGAGCTGGTGACCGGCCAGGCTTTTAAAAGTTAGGGTCGTGAAAAAATATATAGAAATAGAGCTGTACGTTAGGAGGACGACTAAGAGGGGTCACTAAATTTGATAAAGTTTGTAAGACCGTCACTGAATGGGAAAGGAGTGTAAAAGGAATTGTTGGAACTTAGGGAGCTGAGAGCAGAACAAAAAGGTTTCGCTTCGGTATTTGCTGATGGTGATCTTTTTGTTCGACATCCTCTCAAGGCTCCCCTAAATGTCAAAATAGGAAATTATGGACTTAATTATCACTTTAGTAAATTAAAGCTTATACCTAGTATAAAAATTTTGTGTATGAATCCAAGAAGCCTTGTTAACTCCTTGACGAGCTTGATGTTCTGATTTCAGGTGGTGATTCTAACTATAGTTTTGTTGACATATGCTTTATTTGTGAAACATGGCTCACTGAAACAACCACTAATGAAATGATCACAAAAAATAGAGAATTTAATGTTTATCGAAGGGATCGACAGCAGCGACGAGGAGGTGGAGTAGTCCTATTAATTAAAAATATTTTTAGAGTAGTTGAAGTTGAAATGGAGGAAAAGTACAATGCAATAGAACTAGTAGCCGTTGACATTATTCTACAAAAGTCATCTAAACTGAGATTCATTGGTATTTACAGAGAACCTAGTACTAGCAAAGAAAAAGACAATCTAATATTTGAGCTAATCAGGAACTTGACAGAAAACTTTGTAGGAACCATTGTCTTTACTGGAGATTTCAATCTGCCAGGGGTAGATTGGTCTTCAAATAAAATAACTTCAAACACGCAAAATGAAAATAATTGGTTTGAGTTTCTTATTGAGCTAGGTATGTATCAGCTTGTTTCACAACCAACTCGTGGAAATAATTATCTGGATCTTTTGTTTACAAACGATAGAGAAATTTTCAATAATGTCACTGTTGCGCCCAGCTTTTCACAATCAGACCATGACACTATTTTATCTGAAATTAATCTTAAATTATTTGACAGTCCTAAAAATAAGATTCAAAACTACATACCTGATTTTTTAAAAGCAGATTATGATATGCTAAGTTTATACTTATCTACAATCAACTGGAAAATATTATTTGAGGAATGTGGCACAGTAGAAAATGCTTGGCAGAGATTCAAGGATATTTTGTTGTTAGGTATCAATAGACATGTCCCTGGAAAAAAAATATTTACAAACAAAAAAAAAATTGTACAATATCCAATACAAATAAGAAAACTACAAAATCAAAAGAAAAAACTTTGGCGTAAGCGTAATATTGATGAAAAATCAAGATCAGAGTACAAAAAAATTTGCAAAGTATACAAAAATAAAGTTAGAGATTTTAACACTAATAAAGAAACAAAAATTTTAAATTCTGGGGGTTTAAACAATTTTTATAAATTTGTTAATAGTAAAATCAAAACAAAAGAAACTATCCCACCAATTAAAAGAGATGATGGGACATTTGTAACTGAAGACTTTGAAAAAGTTGAACTTTTTGGAAATTATTTTGCTTCTGTTTTTACTGATGATGATAATACTTTGCCAAATTTTAATCCACCGAACATTGGAAAGTTGGACAACATGGTATTTACCACAAAAAAGGTATTTAAGGCCCTAAAAAAGCTCCCAAACAAATTGTCTCGAACACCTGACTGTTTTCCAGCTTACTTTTTAAAACGCTTGGCTAAAGTTATTGCTGAACCTTTGGCAATAATCTTTCAGATGTCTTTTGATTTTGGAGAATTACCACTTGATTGGAAAATAGCTTTATTAAACTTACTGTTTAAAAAAGGCACTAAAAGCCTAAAAGAAAATTATCGTCCAATTTCACTTACATCTTTTTCTTGTAAACTAATGGAACAGCTTGTCAAAGAAGAACTGCTTGTCTTTTTCCATATCATTTTGTCAAGGTTTCAACATGGTTTTAAGGCAAAAAGTTCTACAATAACACAGCTGTTGGAAACTTTTAATGAGTGGACGCTAGCACTAAAAGACAAATTTCTAATTGATGTCATTTACTTGGATTTTGCCAAGGCCTTTGACACCGTGTCACATCAAAAATTGTTATATAAGCTAGAAAAATATGGTGTTTCTGGTAAATTTTTAAAATGGATAAAAGAATTTTTAGTTGGGCGGGAAATTAAAGTTGTAATTAATAACTCAGTATCCAAATCATTTCCTGTAAGAAGTTCAGTTCCTCAGGGTTCTGTTTTAGGTCCATTTTTGTTCTTGGTATATATTAATGATATTGTTGATTGTGTTAAGTTCTCACAAATTAGACTCTTTGCAGATGATATAAAGTTGTTTGTAAAATCTTCATCTAAAGATTACCACATTCAAACCTTGAGACTTCAGCAAGATTTAGATAGAATACACAGCTGGTCACAAGACTGGCAACTGCAGTTATCTAATCACAAATGTGAAGTTCTTCATATTCGAAATCATAGCAAAGAGTTAATTTGTAAATATAAGCTTGGTAATAACGTACTTGCAACTACAGAATTGGTGCGTGACCTAGGTGTTTATATATCCCATGATCTGAAATTCTCTAAACACTGTGAAATCACAGCAAAAAAAGCTATGAGAGTGACATCACTAATTTTTAGAACATTCAACTCAAACTCTAGAAATAATTTTCTCAGAGCATATAAGTCCTATGTTAGACCAATTCTGGAGTATGCTAGTGCAGTTTGGAACCCTTATTTACAAAAGGATATAAACATTTTGGAAAAAGTGCAACAAAATTTCACTAGGCGTTTGTTTTATAAATGCAAGTTGTTACCTGTTGGTTATGAACATAGACTGAATTACCTAGGTTTAGAAAGATTAAAGGATCGAAGAGACAAAATTGATTTATATGAGTGCTTTAAAATTATACATTGCTTAAACAATTTGCAAACCAATGATTTTTTTAAGTTTAACCTGCAGCCCACCCGTGGTCATCCATTTAAATTGGCAATGGAAGACTGCCGAATTAATGCAAGGAAATTTTCTTTTGCAAATAGGGTTGTTACACCTTGGAACAATCTACTCCCATCTCAAGTAACTGTCGATTCTTTGGATGCATTCAAGAAGAGTTTTGGAACTGACTTAAATAAGCGCTCTTTTTGAGCCTTTAAAGTCATATCAGATAGCTATGTTCATTGATAATTAGTTACAATTGTGATTCATATTGGCGGCAATTAAGTCGCAGATTTGATGTTGTTGATTAAAAAAAAAAAAAAAAAAAAGAAAAAAAAATAGAAAAAGAAAAAAATAAACACAATGAAATGATGAAAACAGAAGAATTAAACTATGCATAAACTATGCTTAGTATGATATTAATTCTGTTATCTGATCATTAAAAAAAAAAAAAATATGTGTGTCTTGTTGTCTTCTTGGTCCATATGAACTGAAGATCTCTCTGACTTGAACTTTTATATAGGGCTTTTAATATGTTTAAAATGTTTTTGCACGCTTTGTGTTGGGTTTTGTATTAAACAGCAAATTAGAAACAACTTTTATAGAACATCTTTCGATTTTAAATAAACTTTAAATTGTTCATTTCAGGGGCGGAGCTACAGAGCTCCTTCCACTCTAAAATTGGTGGATTTTTGGGGAATGCTATAAAAGAATAGAAACATCACCAGCGTGAAAGTTAAAGTCAAAAGTTTATAACCCTAAAATCAACACCTAATCCAAAGCAAAAACTAAACATATAGCCTTAAACAAATTTTTTACTATGACACCACGTTTCTATTCTTAGGGTTCCAATCCCCAATTTTAGGAGGGCTCTAAATTTTTAACTTATGACGACGATCAAGTGTCAGTATATACATAAGTTTATATTATTATATTTTTTTGCAAAAATTTTATTGAAATTTTACTCAAAAATCGTGGGAAAGTTGGAAAGTGGGAAATCATCTATTTAACTTCTTTTATGTTTTTAAGGAAAAGCAGGTTTTTTGTACATAATATCTTAAATATTTAATATATCCAAACAATGAAGGTTTTATATTGAAAAGAAAGTTACCACTTGTGTTGGGTTTATTTTGTGGTTTTAAAATATATTTATATAGGTACCCATTAAGAAAACTTTAAATTACAGAATTACAAAACACTAAAATTACTGTTTAGAATTACTGTTTTTTGCAATGTCATACTTTTCATTAGTTAAATTTATTTTGGGGAAAATAGAGGGTAGTTTTTATCTTGTGTTCTATTTTACAAAATTTTTGTGTATAACACATTGTATTACCATTTACCACTTGCCAAATATATTGTAGTGAGACCTTTAAAAACTTAATCTACAAAATCACTTAATGAACGGTTCACAAATATAACAAAAATATATTGCTTATGACTAAATATTTAATATCGCAAGTAATCAATTTAACAATGATATATCACTAGCTACTCTTATTTATGCAACTATGTTTGTTTATGCCAACTTTAAGTTGGAATTCAGTATGAAACGGAACATGAGGGAGTAAAACTTGAAACTCAGAAACAAATAAATTGATTATAGGCAAATAAAATCCAGCTGACCTCGATAATTGCAATATTGATGAATCCACTATTTAACAACAAAACTATTTAAATTTTTTAAGAAAAGTAGTTTAATAATAAAGATCAAAACCTGTATTTTAATAATTATTTATCAAATTTTTTGGTTTGGAACTCAAATGCAAATTTTTTAGGGGCTAAAGTTGGTTAATTTTTGTATATTTTGTAAAAAAGTGGAATGAAAAAAATCTGCGTTCTTATTTATTTAAAAAAACGTTCCAACCGCACAATTTGTATTGGTCCCTTCATGTCTGCATAATACTTTTTGACGTCAGCCAGATATAATTCAACCATAATTTATGCAAGTAGCGTGCAAAAAACTACATTCCGTTCATACAGTTAAAGGATTTGTGACAAACATATTTATTCTTAGCTTTGTACGTTAAGAATAAATACGTTCTTAGTATTTATTCTTAGCTTTGTGTGCCATTGAGCCTCCAGGACTGTGCTGACCTTCGGGCAGCACCTAACGGGCCTATGGGTTCCACTACTACCTAAACCTGGTTGCTGCAAAAATATATAATATACCGAAAAATGTGCAACTCTTATATAAAAAAAGTACAGAAAAGGTGGCCTTTATAATGAGCCTCTCCATTTAAATGACACTCTCCACTATAATGGCATAGTAGCCATTTTAATTCGGCGAGTTAAAATGGAGAGGAAGCTATTATAATAGCCATTTATTGACTTAATTTCACTTCATATATACTCACAAGTCTAATACTGTCCGGGCCGCACGAGTTTCTCCGTGTCGGTTTAATATTGTCCAACACGCAGAAACTCGTGCGGCCCGGACAGTTTTAGACTTGTGAGTATATATGAAGTGAAATTAAGTCAATAAATGGCTATTATAATAGCTTCCTCTCCATTTTAACTCGCCGAATTAAAATGGCTACTATGCCATTATAGTGGAGAGTGTCATTTAAATGGAGAGGCTCATTATAAAGGCCACCTTTTCTGTATTTTTTTTATATAGGAGTTGCACATTTTTCGGTATATTATATATTTTTGGTTGCTGGATCTTTTTTTTTATAGAAATGTGTCCAGCGTGGCATGGCTAGAGTGTTTGTTGTTATACATCGGCCACACATGGCAGTTTTCCATCTAGCAAACCAGTGGACAAATACAGCTCTATTGTGTGTGGAGTTTGTAGCACTGGCCTTGCAGGAACACCTATACTGACCATGTACAACGTTAAATAGTAAGATCAATATTAGGCGCGATTTAAAAAATCCTTTAGACAAAGACTTCGGAATGGGTGAACACTGCATGTAGTGAACACTCTAGCGGTAAAGGTTGCCAACATTATTATAATTGTTGGACGAAGAGTCTTAACCATAGGGGTGAAACATTTTTGCCCCTCCTGCGTTGTCTTAGCGCCTGTCCTTTGCATAATCTGCATAGGGAAGATAAGTTTCAGGTTATTCAACAACAACATCTTAGCTTTGTACCCTTTTTTTCCAGTACCTTTGTGCTTATGTGAAGTACGTTTGTGTTTTTCAATTAATTCAATGAGGTGCAAATTACTGAATGAAATGCTAAAATCAAAAAACCAGCAAACGCAAAATTAAACTCAGCTTTCTTCTCTTCGTTGACCAATCAGAAAAAACCTCAGAAAAGGAAAAGAATGTTGTCTTAAATGTTTAGCGGCCAGGCCAACGCTTTGCGTCGGCTGGCGCCGCTATGTGGCACAGGCGGCGGCGCTGCGCGCCGCTTTTGTGGCACTTTTTCTCCCGAGATCGCCCCCCCCCCTTGAAATAAAATCCTGACTATGCCACTGAATGTCTGGGATGTTCCTGGAAAATTCCATACCTTTTTTAATCTTGTGTAGGTAATTGTCTTGGTTGAAGGATTTGAATCTGCCTGAAAATTCTTATTTTTAGAAAAAATGTCGCAAAATCGCCAAGAATCACAAGGTAATTATTCTTCAGCCTCAAATGACAGTGATTATATGGAAAATTTGTCCACTACCACAAGCGATGATGGTATTTTCAAGCAACACACCGATCCATATCATTTGTTTATCTGTGCGTCGCGTGTGTGGTGTGTGTGCGCGCGGTGACGTTCAAATTTTTCATAAAAATTGTGCTAATTAGCCATGGCCAAATTGATCGCTAAAAATTACAATTAGTTGGTTTCAGAAACTGTTGTAATTATAAAAAACTGTAAACTTTTAACTAGTTCTTACGTCTAAACAAAGCCCGAAAATCAAGTTATTTTATTAAAATAAACTTTATTTATGTCTTTTACGGTAACAGACCTGTGCACGGTTTGAAAATGCCCCCCCCCCCCGTTTTATTGGAGGATTTGCCCCCCCCTCCCGTTTTATTGCCCCCCCCCACCAAAAAATGAAAAAGTACCCTAAAAATATGACGCCATTTTTGACCTATGATGACGCCATCATCGCGAATTTTTTGCAGTTTTTAGCCTATTTCAATGTATTTTAAGCCATTTTAGACCTATTTTTACCTTATTTCCGCTTTTTTTGTCCCTTTTTTCCCTTTTCCCTTCTTTTTTTCTCTTTTTTTCTCCTTTTTTTCTCTTTTTTTTCTTTCCCCCCTGCTTGCCCCCCCCCCCGTTTTATTGCCACCCCCCGTTTCAAAAAAGTTGCCCACCCGTGCCCCCCCCCCCGTTTTGGAATTGCCCCCCCCCCCCCCGTTTTTACCCCGGGGGGGGCAGTGCACAGGTCTGCGGTAATAATTGAAAGAAAAATTTACAACTAGCTTTAATGAAAATTTATAACCTTAGTGATCAATTGAGCCAACCAACCAAATCGGGATTTTCAGATCCGGCCAGATTAGATAAAAAGTCAATTATTACAATTTTCTTTTTTTTTGTATTTGCTAAAAATAAATTCTTCTTTCTTCTTCTTTCTTTCTTCAAGTCGATCCGGCTGGATTGGATAATTTACCAGATCAAATCGGGTGAATCCTAGCGTAGTTTAATTATATTCATTAATTATTGTTGTGTGAAATAGCTCTAACTAATTAATAATACCGTATTGCTATTATAACATACAATGTGACCAGAAGTTTACGTTTGGCAATACTGGTACAGTACTGTTCACCCTGATCAGGGTTGCCTGCCAGGGTTTATGCCAGAAGCCTGACCAGCGACCAGAGGTTTACGAGAAGGGGGTTAAAAATGTGTCTGGGGAGGGAGGGTTAGCCCTTTAGGGGTCTTGGAGAGGGAAGGGAAGGGACAAGGTCACACAGTATCACTCTTCGTCTATACCTATGATCTTTGATCCACACTTCCCAGTTCCTGCGAAGCGCGAAACAATCGATTTTTTAATAGTATATCTTGCTTTTAAAACGCATTAGTCCAAAAATAAAAGCATTTTGTTTAATTTTAAGTTTCTCAACTAAACAAAAAACTTAACTTAAAATTCCCCCTGACAATGTCAGATTTCAAGGGGCCGCAAGCCACCCCTCCCCTTCCACCCAAGTCCACTATATTAATAACAGGAGCGTAACCTTTTCTCCGTTTCCCACTTCTGAGTGGGAGGGCTTAAACCCCCATCTCAGAATTGGGGGGTTAACCTCCCCCCCCCAAACCCCCCTGTCCCCTGTGCCCATGTATGGTTAAAATTCAAGAAACGCTTTTTACCCATATCTATAGATGAGCATGGAACAGCAAGCTAAGGAGGGTGGCTAGGCTACCCCAGGGAAATAGCCTTTTGGAAAGCTAGGAAGAGATCCAGGGGGAGGGTCCGTACACCACCCCCTCCCTAGCTTTTTAGGGGGGTAGATCTGGGGTAGACCAGTTTGAAATCCAGGGGACCGGTTTCTAACAAAGTCACATTAAATCATTTAAATAAGTTTTTTGGCACTAAAATAGAATTTTATATACTAAAATGAGGCTATTTAAAGAGAAGAGAGTACAAAAGTACTGTTTTTTACTACGAACCGTGTTTGTGACAGTAAATTTTGACCTAACTTCATACCCAAAATTTGTCTTGGAAGGAGGGAGGTAGGCATACATGGGCACGGGGGGGGGGTTTGGGGGGGTTAACCCCCTAAATTCTGAGAAGGGGGGTTTAATCACCCTACTCAGAAGTGGGGCGAGAAAAGGTTAACCCCCCACCATTTTGGAAAAATGAAGAAAAAAAGTCTTTAAAATGACTTCTAACTGCCTCCAAACTTAAGTTTTGAAATCAAAATGAATGTTTTAAGCAATAAAAAGCGCAAAAATGCAATAAAAAGGGCTTTTTGACCTAAAATTAGCGTTTTTTACCTATTTTTCCTTCAAAATCGAAAAACGATATGGGTATAATGCACTCCAGAAAAAAAACGATATGGGTATTTTGCGTTTCTCGGATTTTAACCCCCCCCCCTAATTTGGGGTTTAACCCCCCACTCCGGACCAACTTGCCCATGTATGGAGGTAGGGTTAGATTTAGATTTTCAGAGGGAGGTAGGGTGTCAAAATTTAAAACTTTTGAGGTGCGGGGGGCCCTCTTGCATGGGGGGTTCGAAATTTCGAGGCTAGGGGTGGGTGGACCCCATCCTACCCCCCCCCCCCTATGCTCATGTATGCCCATATCTTTTTTTTTCTAAAATGCATTTTACCCATATTGTTTTTCTTTTCGATTTTTAAAGAAAAATAGGTAAAAACGCTAATATTAGATCAAAAAGGCCTTTTTATTGCATTTTTGAGTTTTTTTATTGCCTAAAACATTAATTTTGACCGCAAAACTTAGTTAAGAGGCAGTTGTAGAAGTAATTTTAACTTAAAAAATATTTTTTTCTTCTTTTTTTGAAATTGGGGGGTTAATCTTCCATCCACTTCTGAGTGGGGGTGTTAAACTCTCCATCTTAGAATTTGGGGTTGGTTAACCCCCCCCCCTTTGTGTCCATTTATGCCTGACTGGCGCTTAGAAGAATTGATATAAGGTGTGGTGGCTTGACATTTTCTCAAAGATGACGACTACCTCAAGAAAGAAAAAAATAGAATTCCTGTGGTTTACGCGGATCCAATACCAAAAAATCTTATCTGCTCATTGTGCGGGAACGTCTTCGCTGATCCTGTAGTTTCAGAGTGTGGGGTAAGCTCTGAATATGTTCTTAATTAAAATCATAGGTAAGAAGAGCAAGGGCAGATTTTGGTCCCCTTCCTCCCTTTCCTTAGATTTCCAATTTTTTTACACCTGACCACTGGCGTGCCCAGGGTTTCATTTGGGGGGCGGTCTGGGGGGAGTATATACTAACCCTGAGGGGAGGTCTGAGGGGCGAAAGCCCCCCAACGGGGTCAAGGCGCAGAGCCGCTTGTTAGGGGGGTCTGGGGGGCAGAATGCCCCCGGGGAGAAAATTTTTCATTTAAGGCGCTAAAATACACTAGAAATTTTAATTCCAGATGATAAATAATACTAAATTTAAGGTTTTTTATTCCTATACATTAACAGACCTGTGCACTGCCCCCGGGGGGGGGGGCCCCCGCCCCCCCCCCCCCCCCCTCCCCCCGGGGGGGGGGCCCCTTTGCCCCGGGGTGCCGGAGGTTAAAACCTCACACCCCGGGGGGGGGGGTGGGTCGGGACCTGCCGTGCACTCCCCCCGGGGTTAAAACGGGGGGGGGGCAGTGGGGGGGCAACTTTTTTGAAACGGGGGGGGCAAGCAGGGGGAAAGAAAAAAAGGAGAAAAAAGAAAAAAAAGGAAGGGAAAAAGGAAAAAAGGGACAAAAAAAGCGAAAATAAGGTAAAAATAGGTCTAAAGTGGCTTAAACTACATTGAAATAGGCTAAAAACTGCAAAAAATTCGCGATGATGGCGTCATCATAGGTCAAAAGTGGCTTCATAATTTTAGGGTACTTTTTCATTTTTTGGCGGGGGGGGGCAAATCCTCCAATAAAACGGGGGGGCATTTCCAGACCGTGCACAGGTCTGCATTAAAACATGTGTTTAAAACGTTAATAAAAGGTTAATAGTGTTTATAGTAGTTTTATTTAACATGTATGCCTTAACTATTGAGCGGCAAAATCGATTTGAAATCGAAAAACTAAGATAAATTGTCAATTTAAACTACCCGCGAAGCGGGGAAAATTTGGTTTTTTGACTTTTAATATGCTTTTGGAAGGCATCAAGAAAGTTTCTGTATTAATATTTAAGAAAAAAAAATTTCTCTCCCAAAATTCAAAAAACGTAAGGGATCCCTTACAAAAAAATCCGGCATCGCCTTATTTCGGAGGGAGAAGGCGGCCGCCCCCCATCCCTGGGCACGCCACTGCACCTGACCCTGTTTCCAGAAATTGAAATATAAGCTCAATTTTCCACCCTCAAAAAATTTTAAGCATATTTAAGTGGGAAAAGAAGAAGGGGAAGGGAATGGTGGGTTAGAACTCCCAACCCTTCTGTCTGGCGATGCTTGGGCATTCTGCAAGGCTTCTCTTTTTACTTTTTAAATAAAATATTGTTAGAGAGATTTAATACAAATCCTAATGCATCTTAAAAGCAGACATAAATCAATATAAAATTTTCTCCGCTACACAATAAAGTCTGATAAACAGTCTAATAATTTTGTATCCAAACTTAAGCAAAATTTAAAGGTATATTTAGCAGCGCATGTAAATGTATATAAATATTTTTGGAATCGTTTTATAAAAAAATATATTTTAGACAAGTAATAAACTTGTTATTGTAAATTTTATTTCAAAAAAAGCGTATTTTAACACAAATTTGTATTTGTGCGCTGTTTTTATGCGTAAATAGCACATATTATTTAATAAAATACTGTATTATCTCAGACTTGTGCTCGGTCGGGAAATGCCCCTCACTCGCTATAATAAAATGTTTCAAAATATGCACCCCATTTTTGACCTATTTTCGCGAAATTTTTTGACTATTTTAACGTAATTTAAGCTATATTAGACCTGTTTTTACTTAATTTCGCTTTCGCTTTTTTGTCCTTTTTTCTCCTTTTTTTGTTCCCTGCATGCCCTTCCCCCCCCCCTCCCCCCAATTTCAAAAAATTCCCCTATGCCCCCCACCCCAATAAAGTCCCTGCAATAATGGTTTAAAAAGTTTTTACGTCTAACCCCCACCCCACCCACTCCTCTACTCCCCCCTCATTGCTCTCTGGATTTCAAACTTGCCTTCAAAGTCAACCCCCATAAAAAGCTAGGATTACGTTACGGTTATATTACACTCCTGGCCCCCCTTCTAGAATTCAAAATGCTATATATTAAAATACTATATACATATTCCCCCATATACCAACCTCCCCCACCCCTTTCAGCTGCCAAAACCGTGCTCACGTATGTTTATCCTCAAAGTGTCCCCCCCTGAAAAAAATAAAACAAAACTAATAGTCATGGGCAGAACTGCGGAACCCCCGGAACACCGGAACCAGAATTGAGATTTTCCAAAAATCTGGAACAAGACCCGGAACCTTAATCATATGTGTTTTTGGTCGGGTCTGCTAGGGAGAGTCCACCCAGGGTGGAAGGCCAAAATTTTTTAGGAGATGGGGGTCCAGGTGGGTCCGGACCCCCCTGGCTTTTTAGGGGGGCGGGTCGACCCCGGGTGCGAGATTTCAAATTTAGGAGGGTCAGGGCGGGGGGATCCAATTTTTTAGCAAAATTTTTTAACTCAATAATTTAAGTGTTTTTAGGTCTAATATTGAATTTTATGTATTAAAACAGCCTATTTAGGCCTAAAAAGTGTATTTAAACACTGTTTTTAACTAAAAAACTGTTTTTGACATTAAATAAAAATATACTTCCAAATTGGTCGGGGGGGGTCAGCCTCGCTAGGGGGGGTCAGGCCGGACCGCTCTCGAGCTTTGAGGGGAGGGGGGGTCCAAAATTTTGGCTCTAGAGGGGGGTGGACCCCTCTTTCCCCCCCCCAAAAAAAAAAACCTATGACCATAATTCTAAATTTTTCCCGGAACTTCCGGAACCGTTATTGCCTGTTAAGCTGCTAAACCCCCTGAACTCCGGAACCAGAACTGGAATTTAGATTTTCCAACAATCCGGAACAGGAACTAACACGGGAATATCAAATTTTGCCCAGAATTTCCGGAACCAGAACTGCCCATCAGTAGAAACTAATATTATATATTTTAAATAATCCAGTCTATTCCGCTTAACTTCTTAAATTGTTTTAGCACACATTCTGTCGCCAATGTTTATCGCAGTCAAAAGAAAGTAAGTGATCTTTTTATAAGCATTTTTATTCATTTATTATAACTAGTCTAGTCCTAAAAGTTGCGCTAAATAGAGCAGAAAAAATTTTTACCCCAAATAGGCTAGGCAGAAAATAGTCGACAACAAGTATGAGGTAAACATTTATGTAGACTAAAGGAAATTTTAGCATTTGGTTTTTTTCAGTTGCTAATTGAATAAAAAATTAAGAGCGCATTTTTAATGATTTTGTTAAACAGTATACTGAAGTCTGTTACAAATTAATTTAGACAGAAAAAATTTTTCAGGTGGAAAAATATTCTCACTAACAGTATGGTTGATTTATATATACAAAAATTTTATTCGTGCTGTTTGATTAGCTCACACCGAAGTGATAAGTTTCAATTTCAGTTTTCATCATTTTCGAACAGGCTTTTCAATTGCAGAACAAAGCTGTAGTTCTTCCACAAACCGATACAATAGTAACTTTATGTAAATTATACTCATGATGGCGAGTTTTTACGCTTGCAAAATGCCAAATTTTTAAATTAGAAGGTTGAATTTATGTGTAACAAAAAACAACTTTGAAAATGTTACTATTATTTTGCGATTTTGAAAGATTGCAGTGATGGTGACTTTTTTAACTGACATTGCTTTACTCAAAAAAAAAACCTAGTGGTCTGTTTTGTACTTAGTTCTTTGTTAAATGATTATCTTGTGGTCTAGGTTGTTTATTATTCAGTAAGCAACTGCAAAAAACAAGATGCTAATTCAGACCTGTGCACTGCTCCGTCGGGGTTTTATTCGGAGGGGGGAATTGCAAAGCGGGGAGGGCAAGGAGGGGGAAAGAAAAAAAAGAAAAAAGAAGGGAAAAGGGAAAAAAAGACAAAAAAGCGAAAATAAGGAAAAAATAGGTCTAAAATGGCTTAAAATGTATTGAAATTTGCTAAAAACTGCAAAAATTTGCGATGATGACGTCATCATATGTCAAAAATGGGGCCATAATTTTAGGGTATATTTTCATTTTTTGGCCGGGGTGGGGGGGGGGGCAAATCTTCTAATAAAATGGGGGGCATTTCCAGAAACCGTGCACAGGTCTACTAATTTTATAGATTCCGCATAAGGTTCACCACAGGCTAGTCTACATTTTTTTTAACATACGTCTGGGGTAAAGTTGCTTCTTTTTTGCCCTATTCGTAGAACATTTTTCAAAGCTAATCTACCACGTTTTTTAAATTGTATCTTAAAAGACAAAAATTTCTAATAATTCCGTTTCTGACATATTTTTTTAAAAAGTTTTAGTATTATCAATAGAAGAAAGTACGCATATATTTTAACAGGGACTATAATGTAAATAATGTTGGTCGACATGCTTTATTTTATTCATTATAATATGTTTGACACAATAATGTAAAATATATATCGTCTGGCATAGGCTTAGGCTTTCAGATTTCAGAAGAGGGAGGGCCTGAATTTTAGAAGCCAAAATTTCAGAATAAAATTTCAGAATGGAGGCCCAACCTCCATCCCTGAACAAAATTTTGGAAAGAGGTATTAATTTTTAGAGGTTATAAAAAGGCGAAAACAAATTCGCGCTTTAACCCTTTTTTGTGCACAATACAAGGTGTTCTTGGGTACTTTTTCAGCTCGTGATAATTATTATTTTGAAAAAGCACCCCGCTAAACCTAAAAAGTTTAAAATCACCCATGGGTTTAATAAATATTAATTTATTATTGGCAAAAACAGGGTTTTTTAGTTTACTTTAGTATTTTCCTTTAAAAAACAACTTTTTCCTAAATCAAATTTAAAAAACCTAATCGCGGTGGTAAATAATGATTATGATTATTATTGTAGTTTCTTGTCCGGAGCACCCACAAAGAAAAATATCTGCAGTTCTTGACAATATTGCAGTGCGCGAGCAGTTGGAGGAACTTTTGGTAGTTTTTGTACATTCTAATTTTATTAAATGTATAAATTATTAATAATATAACTACTACATTATTTATAAAAAACTAGGGGGTCCATGCCTCCCTGAGATCCCCCTCCTAGAAATCAAAATTCCGGGTAGCCACCTTTCCTCCTAGCTTCCCTGACCGTGCTCACGTATGTACTGCTCCCTCTTTGCTATTGTCTTCTCCCCCTTCACTTCTATCCAACCTGCCCATATAAAATGTGTTGTGTATGTGTCCATAACTTTTTAAGATAAATTTTTTTTGATAGTTTGTCTTATGTTATGTTTGTAGCTTTACTAACACAGACCTGTGCACGGTCTGGAAATCCCCCCCCCCGTTTTATTGGAGGATTTGCCCCCCCCCGTTTTATTGCCCCCCCCCGCCAAAAAATGGAAAAGTACCCCAAAATTATGACGCCATTTCTGACCTATGATGACGCCATCATCGCTAACTTTTCGCAGTTTTTAGCCTATTTCAATGTATTTTAAGCCATTTTAGACCTATTTTTACCTTATTTTCGCTTTTTTTGTCCCTTTTTTCCTTTTTCCCTTCTTTTTTTCTCTTTTTTTCTCCTTTTTTTCTCTTTTTTTTTTCTTTCCTCCTGCTTGCCTTCCCCGTTTTATTGCCCCCCGTTTTAAAAAAGTTGCCCCCCCATTTTGAAATTGCCCCCCCCCCCGTTTTAACCCCGGGGGGCAGTGCACAGGTCTGACTAACATTATTTTGGCTGAATGGTTAATTTTTTCGAATTGTATTTACTAGTATTTAATTTTGTGCCTTCTTTCTTTTATTTTATACTACCTTTGGAATTTCACTTCCTGCTTACTTCTTTTTTGTTCAAACTAATATTTTTTAGATTATAAGAAGCTTGGATTATTTGGACACTGTAGTGCACTGTTATGGCATTTTTTTGCACATTTGGCTTGGTTTTGTAACTCAATGATGGAATTTATTTTACTTTCTGCTGTTTTTTATCTTTTTTCGTTCTGAAGCCCCTAATACTTTCTGTTTGTCATTCTTGGCGCGTTAGCTCTTATTTTATTACTACTTTTTGTATTTATGTGTATTTTAGAATTGCACGTTTATCTTTTTTTATTTACTTATTTGTGTGATTCATAAACCCATAATATAAAATATAGGAACAAAAACAATGTGTCACTAGACAGAAATGTTTTCAAGGGACATTCAAATGACCCAGGTCACTTAAATATCTCAGTTTTCTGGTTTTTTGTGGAATCACGGAAATGTTTAAGAAATTAATTAAATTTTAAACACGTAATATAGGCTGGACTGCAGTGGATTCTTCGACTTGAAGTCCTTGTGCGACGAATTAATTACAAATAGAAACAAGGATTCTGATGAAAAAATCGTCAACTGGAAGAAAATTCACAGTCTCCAGTTTGAACAAGGTCTCGCAACAGTTTATGGCTAACATAGAACTAAAATAATTGCATTAAACAATAAAATCTTGAAAACTTTTTTTTAAAATTTTTTTGTTTTTATTTTTTATTTTAAGGTATTTAAATTAAGTACAAAGTACACAATTTAGTTTATAACTATGGCCTATTAAACGTTGTGAAACCTTTACAAGGAAACCTGAATGAAATGCATTACAAGTAGAAGGTGAGTGAAGAGTGGAGGTCCATTCCAGTTTTAAAAGGATAAAAAAAACGGCAGACCAAGCCTTTCAAAACTGAATGGATCTTTACTCATCACTGAATTTGTTCTTGTAATGCATTTCATTCAGGTTTTCTTGTAAAGGTTTTACAACGTTTAATATGCCATAGTTATAAACTAAATTCCGTACTTTGTACTTGATTTAAATACCTTAAAATAAAAAAATTAAAAATAAAATTTTAAAAATTTAAAAAAAATGTTTTTAAGATGTTAATGTTTAATTTAATTATTTTAGTTCTATGTTAGCGATAAACTGTTGGGAGACCTTGTTCAAACTGGAGACTTTGGAATTTGTGCCAGTTGACGGTGTTTCCATCAAATGCTTGTTTTTATTAGTAATTAATTCCTCGCTCAAGGACTTTAAGTCGAAGAATTTTCTGTAGTCCAGCCTATATTACGTGTTTAAAATCTAATTATCACCATAGATGAACACGGTCAAAAAGCTAGGGGGGGTATTTACCCCGGGTAAATAAAATTTCAAAATCTAGGGGGGGTCGAACCCCCCTAGCTTTCTAGGGGGGTCGACCCGGGGTGGAAGATTTTGAAACCTAGAGGGGGTCAGGTGGGGTCCGGTGTCCAAAGCAAAACAGTTTTAAACCATAATAACTTTAATAATTGTTCTTTTTATAGGATAATACTACATTTTATTGAATAAAAAGCGATATTTAGGTATAAAAAGAGTGTAAAAACATGAATTTGTGTTAAAAATTCACGTTTTTGGAAGAAAATTTAGTATAAAAAAGTACTTAAAATTTTCTCGAGAGGAAAGGGGGGGTCAGATTTCAAAATCTAGAGGGGGGTCAGGGGTAAAAAATTCGAAAATTCGGTGGGATGGGGGGCCCCCTGGATTTTTTTCTAGGGGGGGTCCCCAAAATTTCGAGGCTAGGGAGGGGGGTGGACCCCACCCTACCCCCCCCCCCCTTGTTCATCTATGATTATCACTACATTTAAATGCTGTGGTTTTTTTATTGTAATACGCTTTAATTAATTTCTTAAAAATTTCCGTGATTCTACAAAAAACTGAGCAGCATTATACAGCAAATGTTTCCCAGAAAACAGATATTTAAATGACCTGGGTCATTCGAATGTCCCTTGCAAACATTTCTGTCTAGTGGTACATTGTTTTTGTTCCAATATTTTATATTATCGGTTTATGCAGCACACAAATAAGTAAATAAAAAATATAAACGCGCCAAGAATGACAAACAAAAAGTATTAGGGGCTTCAGTTTAGGTGTCGAAAATAGTTGATAATCAGAATTAACAAGCAAATAATAAAAGCATTAACATAGAGTAGGCATGTGCAATAAAAAATAAGCAACCAATTGCACAAAAATTAGTGAACGATAAAAAAATTAAAAAAACAGAAAGTAAAATAAATTCCATCATTGAGTATTACAAAACCAAGCCAAAAGTCCACAAGAAATGCCATAACAGTGCACTACAGTGTCCATATAATCCAAGCTTTTTATAACCTAAAAAAAGCTTTAATTAGTTAGCAATAGTAAAAAATAAATAATTCAACTAATAGGATAAGTCATACATGTTACCCTTTTTTCTGTTTTTGGACTTTAGCATTAATGCTAAGTCCATAAAGTGGACTTGGCAGTTCATGCTAAGTCCCTACTTGGACTTAGCAGTTTTTGTGGACTTAGCAGGAAATGACCACTAGGACTTAGGTTTTTTAGAATTCCCTTGAATCAGGTAAAAAATTGTTTCTGTGAGCCGGAACAAAAACTAGGTCCACAAGTATGGACATATATTATATTATAAGATGTTCTACAGTAATAACTCAATTTCGCCAAAAATAGACTTAGCAGATTCTTGCATAGCGCCCTCGAAATATTGTTTTTTATTCTGTATCTGGAGTCTTTTACAGTAAATGTGAAAATAACTAACCGCTATCATTGACCCATTTTTTAATTAGAATAATGTTGCCGACAAAAAATTTAAAGGCCCAGGGGTCGTGTGCTGAAGGTTTAATCGCAATCGGACTTAAAGTTAATTCGAGATTAGCGATTGTCGACACACATTAAACATATAGATAAATAGTAAGAGGGCGGTACCCTAGTGTTAAGAGGCCCTGGTGTTCAAGCCTGCATTAGGCTCATTACACTCTGCCCTGGAACCACCTAGGAGTGGTTTTCCTCAAATCGTTTTGATTCTTTTATGAATCATTTAAAATCAACAACAGACACCCCTCGGACTGTTTTTGCATCTATAGGGTCCGTGCATCTAAGATTTTAAACCTTATTGCTGACAGTGCATAGCACTTTTTTCTTCTTAGCGTAGCGTAGCGGTCTCTTCTTCCTCTTGGCAGAGTTCGCAGAGCCCATCATTGGCTACTCCAATTATACAACTCCCACATTAAACATACTGGCAGTATTGGTTAAAATATCTCGCTTAACGAATTTAATTTGAGATTAATACTTAATCTCGGATTAAATTGCCACCAATCTAAGCCCCCCCCGGGGTGGGGGGGGGGGGGGGGGGGGGCGGGGGGGGGGGGGGCGGGGGGGAAGGGGGGGGGGGGGTGGGGTTGGTTGGGCCTGTTCGGTGTGGCGTTGGTGTGGGTTGTGGGCGGGCGGGGGCGTGGGGGGGGGGTCTGGGGGGGGGCGTGGGGCGATTAGCAAAAAAAATCCAATTTTTTAAACAACCTCCGGAGGTGGTTTTAAAATTTGCATAAAATACCAATTTAATCTCGAGTTAGTGACTATTTAATCTGAGATTAAACCTAATTTCATATTAAATCTGTTGAACTAGATAATCTAATCGATATTGCTAGTATCATAGGTGGGCAGGGGGGGGGGTTATACCATAGGTGGGCAGTCTCTCGGATTTTTTGGGAGGGGGGTCATATTTTAGAGGGGTTGTCTTGCAAGACCCAAATTTTAAGGGGGGGGGGTGTACCCAATATTTCCGCGCTGCCTTAAAATGGGCTTGAAACGCGTAAAAAACGAAAACACGCTTAGAAATGCTTTAAAGCTGTGTAAAATTGAAATAAGACCTTATTGCAACTTACATATTATCAGACCTGTGCACTGCCCCCCCGGGGTTAAAACGGGGGGGGCAATTCGACAACGGGGGGGGGGGCAGGGCACTTTTTTGAAACGGGGGGGGGGCAAAAAAACGGGGGGGGCCAGCCAGGGGGAAAGAAAAAAAAAAAGAGAAAAAAAGGAGAAAAAAAGAAGGGAAAAGGGAAAAAAGGGACAAAAAAAGCGGAAATAAGGTAAAAATAGGTCTAAAATGGCTTAAAATACATTGAAATAGTCTAAAAACTGCAAAAAATTCGCGATAATGGCGTCATCATAGGTCAAAAATGGCGTCATATTTTTAGGGTACTTTTTCATTTTTTGGCGGGGGGGGGGGCAATAAAACGGGGGGGGGGGGGCAAATCCTCCAATAAAACGGGGGGGGGCATTTTCAGACCGTGCACAGGTCTGTATTATTGTATTTTTTAATTCTTTTATTAATAATGTGTTTATATATTCTTATAATTAGATTAGAAATCAGTTTTTTTTTTAATAATTACGTAATAATAGAATAATAATATTATTGTCTTGATTATAAAGTCAAGTATCACAAACTTTTTAATCCATAATCTTATATTTAATTAAAGATTATATACATACATGGGCGTAGCCAGGGGGGGTCTAGACACCTCTTTTAGGTCAGCAAAGGGAAAAATTTGGGGTTAGACAGACCCCCCTTTTGCAGTGGCGTGCCCAGGATTTCATTTGGGGAGGGGGCAGTCTGGGGGCCCTACTAACCCTGAAGGGGGCCCTGGGGGGCGGCAGCCCCCCAGATATGGGGGGGTCTGGGGGGCGAGAGCCCCCCAGCGGGGTCAAGGGGCGGAGCCCCTTGCCAGGGGTCCGGGGGGCTTAATGCCCCCTGGGGGAGAAAATTTTTAATTTAAGGCGCTAAAATACACTTGAAATTTTAATTCCAGATGATACTTATTACAAAATTTAAGGTTTCTTATACCTACACATTTAAAACATGTGTTTAAAACGTTAATTAAAGAATAATAGTGTTTATAGTAGTTTTATTAAACTGTATATCTTAATTACTGAACGGGATAATCAATTTGTAATGGAAAAACTATGATAAATTTCAATTAACAATTAACTCTTCGCGCGAAGCGCGGAAAATTTTTTTTAGTCGTTTTATAACACTTAAAAATTTTTCTCCGGGAGGCGAATTTGGGGGGGGTGTCCCCGGGTACCCCAAATTTAGGGGGGGGGTGTCAGCAATATCCGAAATTTTGGGGGGGGTATAACCCCCCCAACCCCCCCCCCGCCCCCCGCCCACCTATGGGTTATACCCCCCCCCCAAAATTTCGGATATTGCTGACACCCATACATGGGCACGGGGGGGGGGGGGTTAACCCCCCAAATTCTGAGAAGGGGGGTTTAACCCCCCCCACTAGAAGTGGGGGGGGAGAAAAGTTAACCCCCCCCCCCCCAATTTTGGAAAAATGAAGGAAATATCTTTAAACTAACTTTTAACTGCCTCCAAACTTATGTTTTAAGTCCAAATGAATGTTTTAAGCAATAAAAAGCTCAAAAATGCAATAAAAAAGGCTTTTTGACCCTTAAATTAGCGTTTTTTACCTATTTTTCCTTCAAAATCGAAAAACGATATGGGTAAAATGCACTCCAGAAAAAAAACGATATGGGTATTTTGCGTTTCTCGGATTTTAACCCCCCCCCCCCTAATTTGGGGTTTTAACCCCCCCCCCCCACTCCCGGACCAACTTGCCCATGTATGCTGACACCCCCCCCCTAAATTTGGGGTACCCGGGGACACCCCCCCCCCCCCCAACAAAACAAAAAAAAAATTCGCCTCCCGGAGAAAAATTTTTAAGTGTTATAAAACGACTAAAAAAATTTTCAAATGTGTAGGTATAAAAAACCTTTAATTTGTAATAAGTATCATCTGTAATTAAAATTTCAAGTGTATTTTAGCGCCTTAAATTAAAAATTTTCTCTCCCCGGGGGCATTCTCCCACCCGGACCCCCCAACAAGGGGCTTCGCCCCTTGACCCCGCTGTGGGGCTATCGCTCCCCAGACCCCCCCTCATATCTGGGGGGCTACCGCTCCCCAGACCCCCTTCAGGGTTAGTAGGGTCCCCAGACCGCCCCCCCCGAAATGAAATCCCGGGTACGCCACTGCCAAAGGGGGGTCTGTCTAACCCCAAATTTTTCCCTTTGCCGACCTAAAAGAGGTGTCTAGACCCCCCCCCCGGCTACGCCCATGTATGTATATAATCTTTAATTAAATATAAGATTATGTAATAAAAAGTTTGTGATACTTGACTTTATAATCAAGACAATATTATTATTTTATTATTACGTAATTATTAAAAAAAAACTATGATTTCTAATCTAATTATAAGAATATATAAACACATTATTAATAAAAGAATTAAAAAATACAATTTTGTAAGTTGCAATAAGGTCTTATTTCAATTTTACACAGTTTTAAAGCATTTATAAGCTTGTTTTACGTTTTTTTACGCGTTTTA
Source organism: Microlaimidae sp. YZB2_3 (assembly GCA_030248175.1). Classification (NCBI taxonomy): domain Eukaryota; kingdom Metazoa; phylum Nematoda; class Chromadorea; order Desmodorida; family Microlaimidae; species Microlaimidae sp. YZB2_3. The sequence continues at coordinate 22,992 of JASAMX010018816.1, read as the reverse complement.
AGCCCATTTTAAGGCAGAACGGAAATATTGGGTACACCCCCCTCAAAATTTGGGTCTTGCCGGACACCCCCCTAAAATTTGACCCCCTCCCTATACCCCCCCAAAATCCGAGAGGCTGCCCACCTATGCGGCCCCAAATAAAATTCTGAGCACGCCACTGTTCTAGACCCCAAATTTTTATCCTTGGCAACCGAAAAGGGGGGTTGAATTCCAAATTTTTCTCTTTGCCGACCCAAAAGGGACCCCCCCTGGCTACGCCCATGTATGTATATAATATTTAATTAAATATAAGATTATGGATTAAAAAGTTTGTGATCCTTTTTTTCTCTTTTTTTCTTTCCCCCTGCCTGCCCCCCCCCCCGTTTTATTGCCCCCCCCCCCCCCCCGTTTCAAAAAAGTTGCCCCCCCGTGCCCCCCCCCCAGTTTGGAATTGCCCCCCGTTTTAACCCCGGGGGGGGGGGCAGTGCACAGGTCTGTATGTTATTCTAACATTTCGGTATTCCCGTTGTGATTATGCCATAAGATACTGGGACTAATGAAGCATGCATTCATGCAAGCAAGCAAGAAGTATGAAGTTGAAAGTAAAGTCAGCGGGTGATTGTGCAATAACGTAGCACGTCAATGTCTGTCAATGAAGTACTGAGGCTGAAGATTACAGGTTCAAGTCCTGTATCTCCCATTTTTAGATAATATATGTTATTACAATGTTATCTGCTACAAAAAGTAAACTATAGCAACTAATTCAAAAACTTTCCTGATGCGTTCCAAAAGTATATTAAGAGTAAAAAAACCCAAAATTTTCCCGCTTCGCAGGTAGTTTAAATTGATAATTTATCTTTGTTTTTCAATTTAAATCGGTTATGCCTATTATAAAATTGAAGGCATACATGTCAAATAAAACTACTATAAATAAAAAATTGGACTTTTAATAAGGTTTTAAACCCATATTTAAAATATAATAGGATAAAATATCTTAAATTTAGTAATACCTATTAGCTGGAAATAAATTTACTAGTGTGTTTTAGTGTCTTAAATTAAAAATTTTCTCCTGGAATTAATACTAGTACAAAACCTAGAATACTGGAATTAAATTTGGGTTTTTGAAAAAATACTGGTACTGTACTCGAAATAAATTTTAAGGTAGGGATGATACTGATACTGTACTGCGACTAAAATGAGAACGGTACTTTTGCTGGTACTGGTACTGGAATAAAATCTTAGTACTGCAATGCCGGTCTCTCGCAGAATATATTGCAGGCAGAAGGTTTTCGTTACAAACTTTCTCTAGAAAAAATATCTAGGGTTAAATATTTATTAATGTCAAATAATTATCATCATTTCGTAATTTCTAGTGTTACATATTTTAGGTTTTATGTCGATATGGAACAAAATGGAACCAATCCCACTCGGAATGTATTAAAGGAGAAGGCTCTCTGTTTTGCAAACAGGTGCTCAAACGTTCCGAAAAACTGTAAGATTAAGTTAAGACTTTAATTTTACAAATGTCGTATTTTTTTTATATTGCCATACTCAGACAATTTGCACTCACACTGAACCTACATAAAAATACAAGTCTTAAAACAACTTAGTTGTGAATTATTTATCTTATTATCTTTTTCAGTATCTTTTTCACAATTTTTTAGCTGATTTTCGAGACTAGACAAAACTTATTGACTTGATAACCCAGCTAATTAAAATTCAAAAAATATTATGTATATTTTAAAAATCTATTAAACTAGCTTATGAATCACCATTTTCTTTTTAACAGATTTTTGGATTAAAAGCTCAAAATCAATTAACAGCTTAAAAAATGTTGCCACAAAAAAATTGATGCTATATAGCACTTAGCAGTAAAAAGCTAATTTGGGTCAGCAAAATTAAAAATCCGTGTTTTCAAGTACTTCGGTGGTTTTTTAAATTTTCTTTCGGCACTTGGCGCTGTGTGTAACTCGAAATTTTTTTTTGGCGCCAGTGGAAGTGTTGTGGGTGGAAGGGATGGGGGGAGTTTGGAATTTTCATAACGTAAACCAGAAACCTCGGTTTGATGCAGGAATACAACTTTTATAGTTAAAAACCTTTTTGGAGAACCCGTACTAATATTTAAATCCGTTTCCGTACCATACATGAGAACGGGAAGGTGAGGGTTAACCCCCTGATAGGGGGTTTATCTCCCGCCGTCAGAAGTAAGAAGGAAGGAGAGTTTACCCCCTCCCCTTCAATTTTAGAAAAACATGAAGAAAAAAATATCTTCAAAATAACTTTTATTTGCCTCCAAAATTAAGTTTTAAGGAGGTCAAAATCATAGGTGGGCACGGTCGGGGAAGCTAAGGGGGGTGGTTACCCGGGGTAAATCGATTTTTGATTTCTAGAAGGGGGTCCGGACCCCCCCTAGCTTTTTAGGGGGGCTCGACCCGGGGTGCGAAATTTCGAAATCTAGAGGGGGGTCAGGTGGGGTCCGGTGTCCAAAGCAAAACAGTTTTAAACTATAATAACTTTAATAATTTTCTTTTTATAGGATAATACTACATTTTATTGAATAAAAAGCCATATTCATGTATAAAAAGGGTGTAAAAGCATGAATATGTGATGAAAATTCACGTTTTTGGAAGAAAATTTAGTCTAAAAAATGTACCTAAAATTTTCCCGAGGGGGGTCAGATTTAAAATCTAGAGGGGGGTCAGGGGTAAAAAATTCGGAAATTTGGGGGGAGGGGGCCCTAGATTTTCGTCTAGGGGAGGTCCCAAATATTTGAGGCTAGGGGGGGTGGACCCCAGCCTGCCCCCCCCCCCCCTTTCTCACCTATGGCAAAATGAGTGTTTTAATATAAAGCTCAAAATGCAATAAAAAGGGGTTTTGACCTACAATTAGTGTTCAGACCTGTGCACTGCCCCCCCCCCCCCGGGGTTAAAACCGGGGGGGCAACTTTTTTGAAAACGGGGGGGGGCAAAAGGAAGGGGGCAAGCGGGGGGGGGAAGAAAAAAAGAGAAAAAAGAAAAAAAAGAAGAAAAGAAGGAAAAGGGAAAAAAGGGACAAAAGAAGCGAAAATAAGGTAAAAATAGGTCTAAAATGGCTTAAAATACATTAAAATAGGCTAAAAACTGCAAAAAATTGGCGATGATGGCGTCGTCATAGGTCAAAAATGGCGCCATAATTTTAGAGTACTTTTTCATTTTTTGGTGGGGGGGGGGCAATCCTACCATAAAACGGGGGACATTTCCAGACCGTGCACAGGTATGAGTGTTTACCTATTTTTTTCTTAAAATCGAAAAACTATAGGGGTAAAATGCACTCCAAAAAACATATGAATAAAAGACCTGTGCACTGTCTCCCCCCTCCCCCCCCGGTGTTTTTTTTTTGGGGGGGGGGGGCAAGCAGGAGAGAAAGAAAAAAGAAGGGAAAAGTGAAAATAAGCTAAAAATAGGTCTAAAATGGCTTAAAATGCATTGAAATAGGCTAAAAACTGCAAAAATTTAGCGATTACATGGCGTCATTATAGGTCAAAAATGGCGCCATAATAATTTTTTTTTTCATTTTTGCGCGGAGGGCAAATCCTCCAATAAAGCGGGTGTTGGGAATTTTCAGACTGTGCACAGGTTTGGAGTAACATGAGTTTTTTTTTCGTTTAAGGTCCCCCTACCCTAAATACAGACTTCACCCCATACATGGGCACGGGGGGGGGGGGGGGGGAGAAAGCCCCCAAAATTCTGAAAGGGGGTTTAACCCCCCACACAGAAGTGGGGGGGGGGGAGAAAAAGTTAACTCCCCCAATTTGGAAAAATAAAGAAAAAATGTCTTTAAAAAGACTTCCAACTGCCTCAAAACTTAAATTTTGAGGTCAAAATGAATGTTTTAAGCAATTAAAAAGCAAAAATGCAATAAAAAGGTCTTTTTGACCTAAAATTAGCGTTTTTTACCTATTTTTCATTTAAAATCGAAAAACGATATGGGTAAAATGCACTTCAGAAAAAAAACGATATGGGTATTTTGCGTTTCTCGGATTTTAACCCCCCCCCCCCCTAATTTGGGGTTTAACCCCCCCACTCCGGACCAACTTGCCCATGTATGCTTCACCCTCCCTCATTTCCACTTCGGACCAACTTGCCCGTGTACGTTCTGTAACGAATTAAACCTCACGTTAATAAATTTTTTTTTCAGAGAACACGAGCTTATATGTAAATATGCACCAGTCGCATGTCCAAACAACGAAGAATGCGAACCCGTTCTGCGCAAAGACCTGTCCGTTCATTTGAAAAGCTGCACACCTTCAGTATCTTGTAATTTATTTTATTTTATAGGTTTATTTTATTTTTTTGTTTTCTTTAGGTTTCAAAAAAATTAATTAGGAAAATGTTCTAAAAAATAAAATGAAACAAACATAGTTTTGTTCCTAGCAGCATTTTTGGCTATCGCAAATTTGCAATTTTTTTTATACTTGGTGTTGTTTACACTATTTAAAGCAAAATCACCAGTTGAAGTCATAGGTTTTAAGTTTCAATTTCTTATTTGCCAAAAAAAATGGCAGTTTTTTGAATATGGTTTCTATAAATGAAGCAATTTAATCTAAAAACCTCTAGCTTAAGGGTCAGGCCAAGGTGGGGTGGTTAAGAGAAGGTACGTTAAAAATAGCATCTTAGAGAAAAAAGGGGGTCATCCCCTAGGATAGAGGGCATAGGTGGGGAGCATATGTGAGAACGATCGGGGAAGCTAGGGGGGTGGTTACCTGTGGTAAATTGAATTTTGAATTCTAAGAGGGGGGGTCCGGATCCCCCCCTAGCTTTTTAGGGGGGGATCGACCCGGGGTGCGAAATTTTGAAATCTAGAGATGGTCAGATGGAGTCCGGTGTCCAAAGCAAAACAGCTTTAAACTATAATAACTTTAATGATTGTTCTTTTTATAGGATAATACAACATTTTATTGAATAAAAGCGATATTCTGGTATGAAAAGGGTGTAAAAGCATAAATATGTGATGAAAATTCACGTTTTGGGAAGAAAATTTAGTATAAAAAAGTACCTAAAAATTTTCCGAGGAGGAGGGAGGTCAGATTTCAAATTCTAGAGGGGGTCAGGGGTAAAAAATTCGGAAATTTGAGGGGAGGGCCCCTCCCCCAAATTTTCGTCTAGAGGGGAGGTCCCGAAATTTCGAGGCTAGGGGGGAGGGTGGACCACACCCTGCCCCCCCCCCTTCCCCCTTTCTTACCTATGGTAGAGAGAGGTTATACCCTCCCCCTTGCCCCAAAAAAATCCCAATTGCTGTCGACACCCCCCTAACATTTGGGGGTGCCCCGGGCGCGACGCGCCACCCCCTCCCTTCTAAAATTTTGGAGGTCCCAGTACTAAAAATGGGGTATTTGAGGTATACCTCAAAAAAATTTCGCGCCAACCCCTGCCAAAAATCTGGAAGCCTCCTCACCCATGGTGGATGGAGAAGGGTATACCATAGGTGGGCAGCCTTCCGGATTTTTGGGGTATACCCGGACCACCGAAATTTGGGGGGGGTCCCAAAAATTTAACTACGGGAACCTCTACCCCCCCCCCAAATTTTAGGGGAGTGTTTGGCTATAATCAGGATTTTCGGGGGGTATAACCCTGCCCACAGACCTGAGCACTGGCCTTCCGGGGTTTGATTAAGGGGGCAACTTTTTTGAAACGGACCGGGGGGCAAGCAGGGGGGGAAAGAAAAAAAGAAACAAAAAGGAGAACAAGCGAAATTAAGATAAAAAAAATAGGTCTAAAATGGCTTAAAATGCATTAAAATAGGCTAAAACCTGCAAAACTTTCGCGATGGTGCGGTCATAATAGGTTAAAAATGGCGCCATATTTTTAGGGTACTTTTTCATATTTTTTTTTCGGGGGGGGGCAATAAAACGGGGTGGAGGACAAATCCTTCAATAAAGCGGGGGGGGCATTGCTAGACCGTGCACAGGTCTGACCCCCAACCCCCCATGCCCACCTATGGAGTATATACCCTACTCCTCCCCTTCTCAGACACCTATGACATGATCTCTTTTCGCTTTGTATATATCTTACTATGCGTATATTTAAATCAATCAGTTCCTGGCAAAAGATAGGCCACGGATGATAAAATTATTTTCCTTTTTCTCCTTCTAATTGCCAGTTAATTTAATTTTTATAACACGCGCGCGTGATGATTGCTCTTATCTTTATTGATTTTGGATAGGGAGTCTGTAACTATTTGAGTAAATTTTTTTTACTTTCTCCTGACTTATCATAGTATCTATCTTTCGCATAATCTACTTAGGGGAAATAAGTTTAGGCAAAGTATAACGATCCTTAATTTATTAATTTAAATTTAGGAGAAAAAAAAGCACCAAAAGCTTCAAAATTAATATAGTAAATAGGCATATGTTTTTTTAAAATTATAATATAAAATTGTTTAGACAAAAAACATTATTCATTTTTATTTCAAAAACAAATTTGGGCTATCGAAAGTACGCCTACTACCCATACGTGGACAGGGAAGGTTGTATTATACCCGCCTTAAAATCTCGAAACTGCCGACACGCCCCCCCCCCTAAAATTTGGAAATACTCCGGACAGACCCCCCCCTCCTTTAAATTTGTTAGTTCCAGTACTAAAGAAGCTAAAAATGTGGTATATATTTGGGTACTCTTAAAAAAAATTTCTATACCCTTTCCTCTCCTCCAAATTGTAGAGGGTCGGTTATATTATCCCCATAGGTGGGCAGCCTCTCGGATTTTGGGGGGGTCAAATTTTAGGGGAGGTGTCTGGCAAGACCCAAATTTTGAAGGGGGTGTACCCAATATTTCCGCGCTGCCTTAAAATGGTCTTAAAACGCATAAAAAACGTAAAACAAGCTTATAAATGCTTTAAAACTGTGTAAAATTAAAATAAAACCTTATTGCAACTTATAAATTTTATTTTTTAATTCTTTTAATTATAATGTGTTTATATATTCTTATAATTAGATTAGAAATCATAGTTTTTTTAATACTTACGTAATAATAGAATAGTAATTTTATTGTTTTGATTATAAAGTCAAGTATCACAAACTTTTTTTCCATAATTTTATATTTAATTAGAGATTATATACATACATGGGAGTAACCAGGGGCAGTGGCGTAGCCAGTATTTTATTTCAGGGGGAGGTCTGGGAGGAGAAAAGTGTCATAAACGCAGCGCGAAGCGCTGCCGCCTGCGGCGCCAGCCGGGGGGTCTGCGTAGGCGAAAATTTTTAGAAATATGTACTAAAACCTGCTTAAAAATCGTCCCCTGGTGATAGCGCAAACACACATTCATTTTACTTTATTTTTTTACCTAATTTATATACAATTTTGTTTGATCTTCAAAATTAATATGGCGATGAGATAAAATTGTATATAACAAAACTATTTATTGCCTGATGTCTTTAAATTTTGCGTATGAATATGGTTAAATTTATAGTAGCCTAACAAAAATGGTACTGATAACATAGGTGTACTATATATAAATTTATTTTATTGAATAATAAATATATTTTTAAATATATTTTTATTGAATAATAGGAAAAAATGAAGTAATGACACAAACAAGGTAATAAACACTCCGCGCGAAGTGCGGAAAATTTTTTTAGACCCTTTATAACGCTTAAAAATTTTTCTCAGGGAGGCGAATTTGGGGGGAGGGTGTCCCCGGGTACCCCGAATTTAGGGGGGGTGTCAGCAAAATCCGAAATTATGGGGAGGTATAACCCCCCCAACCCCCCCTGACCACCTATGATTATCCCCCCAAATCCGGTGTGCTGCCCACCTGTGCTACTATCCACTTCCCAAAAAACAATTCCGGTTATCTAAGTCAAAATTTCTTCTATTTACCTTACGTTTTGCTGCCAAGGATACTACAGCGTTAACTTTTGTTTCGTTGTTGCTATTACAAAAGAAACCACAATGCGTATAAAATATATGTGAATGTGTATGTGACTCTTTTTAGATTTGAAACAACAATTTTTAAACTCTAAAATCAGTTACAATCACTTGTATTTTAAAATGACATTTGACTGTGACATGTTTTGCTGTAGTGAAGAGGATTTTAACTTTTTAGGTTTGACAACGACTGTGACTCGTTTTGCTATAATGACGAGGATTTGAACTTTTTAGGTTTGACAACGACTGTGACTCGTTTTGCTATAGTGACGAGGATTTGAACTTTTTAGGTCCACACGTCCAATTCGGCTGCCAATACACCGGAAAGAAAAGTGAAATTGAGGCCCATCTCTCTTCGGATTGTCGTTTCGAAGGACTAAAAGAATATTTGCATATGACTGAAACCAGGTATTATAACAGCAAATACGTAATAACACAAGACAATAACAAGATTATCATATAATATCAACCCAGGGACGTAGCCAGGGGGGGCGGGGAGGGCGGCCGCCCCCCCCCCGCAACGGTCCGACAGGAGGAAAAATAAGGATAGGGGTTGGGCGGGGGAGCGGCCGCCCCCACCGAAATGGTCGCCAGATAGTAAAATTTGGGGGTTTTCAAAGGCTAAAAATTCAAAATTTTCTAGCGCCTCGCTAATCGCTCGGCGCCAAACTTTAAAATAATTTTAGTACCCCAATGGACCCCCAAAAACCAAAAATTTGTTCCGCTTCGCTTCGCTCAGCGGTCACTTTCTATAATATACATACATAGATATCTCGTTATTTATGTTGCCTGATGCTAATGTTATTTCAAAGTTAGTACAATAATTTTCATAAGTAATAAGTACTACACAGAAAACAAACCAAACAATCATATTGGTTGATTTATGTATGATTTTTTTCATATATGTAGGTACCCTAGAAAACATGGAGCCGAGATGCTGCTCATGTGCTTTGGTTTACAATGTGGGTTTAGCCAAGGGGTCTGAAACTAATGTCTCTAAATTCCTTTTTTGTAAAATTCAGGCTCTGCCAATGTGTGCTTATGTAATTTTAACTAAGAAAACATGTTTTTACCGCTAAAAACATTAGATAATAGGTTATTAGGCCAAAAACAGTGTATTATACAGCTTTATCTACGTTTATCCCTGCTTTTTTAACGTTTTCAAAAATTAAGGGGGGGCTCCGCCCCCCCCCCCCCCCCCCAAATTCGGGGGGCGGGGGGGGGGACTCCCCCCAAAATTTTTTTTTGTACTACAATCCGGCACCCCCCCCCCCTCCAAATGAAACCCCCTGGCTACGTCCCTGTATCAACCTTTAGGTAACGTAATGTATACTTCATTGCGAAGCATTGTATCGGTTGTTTTTAAATATAAATATTAAAATTAAAAGTGTAATAACCTGCATTCAATAATTACAGACAGAATGATAATCGTTTACTCGACAACTTGGTGAACGATTAACTAACTAAATTTGTTAGTATATAAGTTAGGAAACGCTATTATTGAACACAAAATACACACTTTGTTCCTGTGGAAAAATGTTTCTAAAAAAAAATTTTTTTTATCTCGCTTCCTGTAAAGTTAAACTAAAACTTCGACAATAAAACGAGGGGGTAACCATTAGTTTAGAGAATGGAATTTTTGGGGATTATAACAAATTATTGCTTCCTTCTGCTCAAAAATTGCATTTTCTGATAAAGTATCTTTTATTTTTAATTAGTTTACTAAATTTTTTTTAATTCTGTTAGATTTCAAAATCAAAACGAACTTCTGGAGAGAAAGGATGAAGACATTCGATATTTAAAATCGCTAGTGGAAAAAATGACTAACCGTCTGGAACGAGCAGAATCTGAACTCGGTAAGTACACCTTTAAAAACACAACATTTTAAATAAAAATCGTCGTTGCTATGGCACAATGAGTCAGAAGCGTCATAAAAAAATACTCATAACTGTGTCTCTTTTTATTCTTTAAAGCACAAATATTATAAACAATTTGTGTCAGAGTAACAACGAAATATGTGATAAACCCAAACTACTTAATCCATAGACACTAAAAAGTACTTGTCGTGATGTATTTATTGAACAACGCAAGTTATTATTGTGGCATCGGTTGATTAATTTTCGGTCTACCCAAAAAAACCTAGGTTGCTTAATCAACTTCAGCCGAAGACACCGACAAACAACTAGGATGTTTTTTTTTTCAATTTACTAAAAAAATAATAATCCAGTTGGTAAAATATATTAAATTTCTGCAAAATGTTTTTGTGTTTTTTAGCTTCGCTCAGCGAGACCACAGCACGAACCGATCTAGATATGGTTGATTTAAAACAAGAAATGGAACTTATGGGGGTAAATTTTGTAAATTATGCAAAATATTATGCTTAAAAATTTAAAAGAAAATTGAATTAATAAAAAACAATGAGAAATGAAAAATAATTGAAGGTAATATCCGCAAAAAAAAACAAAATTTGCCCTATGGAATATTTTTCAGAAAATTATGTGAAACCTTAGTTTTCTTTGTTTTTTTTTACTAAAAGGTGCGGTATACTAAAATCATGGTGTATTTTTTTCGCTTAGTTTTTTGGTATCAATCGATGCGTCAGGTTTCACTGAGGAAAAAATTGTATTTCAAAAAAAAAAATTATTTTCAGCGGTTGTCGAGATTATTAGCAAGAATATCCCTTGGTTATTCCAGATAATTTTTTGTTTTTTTACCAAACACCAGCCACGTGATCTGCCTGGTGTGTTATTTGAGAAAATCTAAAAAAATAATTTTAGTAGCGAAACCCATACATGGGCAAGTTGGTCCGGAGTTGGGGGGGGGGTTAAACCCCAAATTAGGGGGGGGGGGGGTTAAAATCCGAGCAACGCCAAATACCCATATCGTTTTTTTTTCTGGAGTGCATTTTACCCATATTGTTTTTCGATTTTGAAGGAAAAATAGGTAAAAAACGCTAATTTTAGGTCAAAAAGCCCTTTTTATTGCATTTTTGAGCTTTTTATTGTTTAAAACACTCATTTTGACCTCAAAACTTATGTTTGGAGGCAGTTAGAAGCCATTTTAAAGACATTTTTTTTCTTTCATTTTTCCAAAATTGGGGGGGTAACCTTTTCTCTCCCCCCCCCACTTCGTGGGGGGGGGGGGTTGGGCCCCCCTTCTCAGAACTTTGGGGGGTTCCCCCCCCCAACCCCCCCCGTGCCCATGTATGGCGAAACCTATAAATAAAGCTATTTTTATCATAATATAAAAAATGTTGTGATGTTGCAGGTTTAAACTTTACTTTTTCCTAAGCCAAAACAAAACCTGAAAATCAAGCAATTTTTGTTCGTTAGAAAATTTTACGCGAAGTATTATTTAAATAATATCAGACCTGTGCACGGTCTGGAAATGCCCCCCCTCCCCGTTTTATTGGAGTATTTGCCCCCTGCCCCCCCCGCTCAAAAAATTTGTATGGAGTACAACCCCCCCCTTTCCGAAATCCTGGCTACGCCCCTGTAATCTTATTATTGTCTTGTGTTAATACGTATTTGCTGTTATAATACCTGGTTTCAGTCATATGCAAATATTCTTTTAGTCCTTCGAAACGACAATCCGCAGAGAGATGGGCCTCAATTTCACTTTTCTTTCCGGTGTATTGGCAGCCGAATTGGACGTGTGGACCTAAAAAGTTCAAATCCTCGTCACTATAGCAAAACGAGTGTCAAACCTAAAAAGTTTAAAACCTCGTTATTACAGCAAAACGAGTCACAGTCGTTGTCAAACCTAAAAAGTTAAAATCCTCTTCACAACAGCAAAACATGTCACAGTCAAATGTCATTTTAAAATACAAGTGATTGTAACTGATTTTAGAGTTTAAAAATTGTTGTTTCAAATCTAAAAAGAGTCACATACACATTCGCATTATATTTTATACGCATTGTGGTTTCTTTTGTAACAGCAACAACGAAACAAAAGTTAACGCTGTAGTATCCTTGGCAGCAAAACGTAAGGTAAATAGAAGAAATTTTGACTTAGATAACCGGAATTGTTTTTTGGGAAGTGGATAGTAGCACAGGTGGGCAGCACACCGGATTTGGGGGATAATCATAGGTGGTCAGGGGGGGGGGTTGGGGGGTTATACCCCCCATAATTTCGGATTTTGCTGACACCCCCCCTAAATTCGGGGTACCCGGGGACACCCCCCCCCTCAAATTCGCCTCCCAGAGAAAAATTTTTAAGCGTTATAAAGGGTCTAAAAAAATTTTCCGCACTTCGCGCGGAGTGTTTATTACCTTGTTTGTGTCATTACTTCATTTTTTTCCTATTATTCAATAAAAATATATTTAAAAATATATTTATTATTCAATAAAATAAATTTATATATAGTACACCTATGTTATCAGTACCATTTTTGTTAGGCTACTATAAATTTAACCATATTCATACGCAAAATTTAAAGACATCAGGCAATCAAATATTAGTTTTGTTATATAGAATTTTATCTCATCGCCATATTAATTTTGAAGATCAAACAAAAATGTATATAAATTAGGTAAAAAAATAAAGTAAAATGGATGTGTGTTTGCGCTATCACCAGGGGACGATTTTTAAGCAGGTTTTAGTACATATTTTCTAAAAATTTTCGCCTACGCAGACCCCCCGGCTGGCGCCGCAGGCGGCAGCGCTTCGCGCTGCGTTTATGACACTTTTTCTCCTCCCAGACCTCCCCCTGAAATAAAATCCTGGCTACGCCACTGCCCCTGGTTACTCCCATGTATGTATATAAATCTTTAATTAAATATAAAATTATGGAAAAAAAGTTTGTGATACTTGACTTTATAATCAAAACAATAAAATTACTATTCTATTATTACGTAAGTATTAAAAAAAACTATGATTTCTAATCTAATTATAAGAATATATAAACACATTATAATGAAAAGAATTAAAAAATAAAATTTATAAGTTGCAATAAGGTTTTATTTTAATTTTACAGTTTTAAAGCATTTATAAGCTTGTTTTACGTTTTTTTATGCGTTTTAAGACCATTTTAAGGCAGCGCGGAAATATTGGGTACACCCCCTTCAAAATTTGGGTCTTGCCAGACACCTCCCCTAAAATTTGACCCCCCCCCCCAAAATCCAAGAGGCTGCCCACCTATGGGGATAATATAACCGACCCTCTACAATTTGGAGGAGAGGAAAGGGTATAGAAATTTTTTTAAGAGTACCCAAATATATACCACATTTTTAGCTTCTTTAGTACTGGAACTAACAAATTTAAAGGAGGGGGGTCTGTCCGGGGTATTTCCAAATTTTAAGGGGGGGGGGGCGTGTCGGCAGTTTCGAGATTTTAAGGCGGGTATAATACAACCTTCCCTGTCCACGTATGGGTAGTAGGCGTACTTTCGATAGCCCAAATTTGTTTTTGAAATAAAAATGAATAAAATGTTTTTTGTCTAAACAATTTTATATTATAATTTAAAAAAAAAACATATGCCTATTTACTATATTAATTTTGAAGCTTTTGGTGCTTTTTTTTTCTCCTAAATTTAAATTAATAAATTAAGGATCGTTATACTTTGCCTAAACTTATTTCCCCTAAGTAGATTATGCGAAAGATAGATACTATGATAAGTCAGGAGAAAGTAAAAAAAATTTACTCAAATAGTTACAGACTCCCTATCCAAAATCAATAAAGATAAGAGCAATCATCACGCGCGCGTGTTATAAAAATTAAATTAACTGGCAATTAGAAGGAGAAAAAGGAAAATAATTTTATCATCCGTGGCCTATCTTTTGCCAGGAACTGATTGATTTAAATATACGCATAGTAAGATATATACAAAGCGAAAAGAGATCTTGTCATAGGTGTCTGAGAAGGGGAGGAGTAGGGTATATACTCCATAGGTGGGCATGGGGGGGTTGGGGGTCAGACCTGTGCACGGTCTAGCAATGCCCCCCCGCTTTATTGATGGATTTGTGCTCCACCCCTTTTTTTTGCCCCCCCCCCCCCCGAAAAAAAAATATGAAAAAGTACCCTAAAAATATGGCGCCATTTTTGAACCTATTATGACCGCACCATCGCGAAATTTTGCAGGTTTTAGCATATTTCAATGCATGCTTTAAGCCATTTTAGACCTATTTTTTCCTTATTTTCGCTTTTTTCTCCTTTTTGTTTCTTTTTTCTTCTCCCCCCTGCTTGCCCCCCGGTCAGTTTCAAAAAAGTTGCCCCCTTAATCAAAACACCGAAAGGCCCGTGCTCAGGTCTGTGGGCAGGGTTATACCCCCCGAAAATCCTGATTATAGCCAAACACTCCCCTAAAATTTGGGGGTACCCCGGACACCTCCCTAAAATTTGGGGGGGGGGGGGTAGAGGTTCCCCGTGTTCTGAAATTTTGGATTCAACCCCCAAATTTCGTACGTACCGGGTATACCCAAAAATCCGAAGGCTGCCCACCTATGGTATACCCTTCTCCATCCACCATGGGTGAGGAGGCTTCCAGATTTTTGACAGGGGTTGGCGCGAAATTTTTTTTTGAGGTATACCTCCAAATACCCCATTTTTGATTCTCGGACCTCCAAAATTTTAAAAGGGGAGGGGGTGGCGCGTCGCGCCCGGGGGCACCCCCAAATGTTGGGGGGGTGTCGGCGGCCATTTAAGGAATTTTTTGGGGCGAGGGGGGAGGATATAACCCTCTCTCTACCATAGGTAAGAAAGGGGGAAGGGGGGGGGGCAGGGGTGCATTTCCACCTCCCCTAGCCTTCTGAAATTTGGGACCTCCCTACTCACTAGACGAAAATCTGGGGGAGGCCCCCTCCCCCAAACTTCGCATTTTTACCCCTAACCCCTATTCTTAGAATTTGAAAATTGTGGCCTCCTCCCCTCGGGAAAATTTTTCATACCCTTTTATACTCAATTTTTCTTCCCAAACATTAAACCGTGGTATTTTCATCACATATTCATGCTTTTACACCCTTTTCATACAAAAATATCATGCTTTTATGTCAATAAATAAAATTCATCTTTATCCTTATAAAAAGAACAATCTAAAATTATTATAGTTTAAAGCTGTTTTGCTTTTGGACACCGGACTCACCATGACCCTCTCTAGATTTCAAAATTTCGCACCCCCGGTAGATCCCCCTTATTTGAAAGGCTCAGGGGTGGAGACCCCCTGGGACCCCCCTCCTAGAATTCAAAATTCAATTTACCCCGGGTAACCACCCCCCCCCCTAGCTTCCCCGATCGTCTCCCATATGCTCCCCACCTATGCCCTCTCCTCGGGGATGGCCCCTTTTCTAAGATGCTATTTTTAACCCCTACTTTTTGACCACCCACCTTGGCCTGACCCTTAAGCTGAGGCTTTAGATTAAATTGCTTCATTTATCGAACCATATAAAAAACTGCCATTTTTTGGCAAATAAGAAATTGAAACTTAAAACCTATGACTTCAACTGGTGATTTTGCTTTAAATAGTGTAAACAACACCGAGTATAAAAAAAATTGCAATTTTGCGATAGCCAAAAATGCTGCTAGGAACAGAACTGTTGTTTTCATTTTTATTGTTTAGAACATTTTTTTCCTAATTAATTTTTTGAAACCTAAAAGAAAACAAAAAATAAAATAAACCTATAAAATAAAATAAATTACAAGATACTGAAGGTGTGCAGCTTTTCAAATGAACGGACAGGTCTTTGCGCAAAACGGGTTCGCATTCTTCGTTGTTTGGACATGCGACTGGTGCATATTTACATATAAGCTCGTGTTCTCTGAAAAAAAAAATTTATTAACGTCAGAGTTTAATTGCGTTACAGAACCGTACACGGGGCAAGTTGGTCCGAAGTGGAAATGAGGGAGGGTGAAGCATACATGGGCCAATTGGTCCGGAGTTGGGGGGTAAAGATGCCAAATTACAAGGTTGAAATTGAGAAACGCAAAATACCCATATCGTTTTTTTTCTAAGAATACATTTTCCCCATATAGTTTTTGTTTTTTGAAGGAAAAATGAGAAAAAAACGCTAATTTAAGGTCAAAAAGCCCTTTTTATTATCATTTGAGTTTTTTATTGCTTAAAACATTCATTTATGGACTTCAAACTTAAGTTTGGAGGCAGTTTTAAGAAGTCGATTTTTAAAGACATTTTTTTTCCTTCATTTTTTTGGAGAGACTGGGGGGGTTAACTTCTCTCCCCACTTCTGAGTGGGGGGTTTAAACCCCACTTCTTCCTAAAGAGTTCATCCCCCAACCCCCGTGCCCATGTATGCGGGTGAAGTCTGTATTTTTAGGGTAGGGGGACCTTAAACCCAAAGAAACTTCATGTTACTGGAACCTACTCTACACAGTACGGAGATTCCCACACCCACTTTATTGGAGGATTTTTCCCTACCGCGCAAAAATGAAAAAGAAAATTATTATGGCGCCATTTTTAGCCTATAATGACGCCATGATGATGGCTAGATTTTTTTAGGTTTTAGCCTGTTTTAGATTGAGTTTTAATCATTTTAGACTTATTTTTAGCTTATTTTCACTTTTCCCTTTCTTTTTCTTTCTCTTTTTGCTTGCCCCCCCGGGGGGGAAAAAAAAAACACCGGGGGGGGGGGAGGGGAGAACGGTGCACAGGTCTTTTATCTTCATATGTTTTTTGGAGTGCATTTCTCCCCTATAGTTTTTCGATTTTAAGAAAAAAATCCATAAACAATCATACCTGTGCACGGTCTGGAAATGTCCCCCGTTTTATTGGTAGGATTGCCCCCCCCCCCCCCACCAAAAAATGAAAAAGTACTCTAGAATTATGGCGCCATTTTTGACCTATGACAGAGCACCATCATCGCCAATTTTTTTAACTTTTAAGCCTATTTTAATGTATTTTAGGCCGTTTTAGACCTATTTTTACCTTATTTTCGCTTCTTTTTGTCCCTTGTTTCCCTTTTCTCCCTTCTTTTTTCTTCCCCCCGCTTTGCCCCCCGTTTTCAAAAAAGTTTCTCCCCCGGTTTTAACCCCGGGGGGGGGGGGCAATCGACCGGTCTGAACACTAATTGTAGGTCAAAACCCGTTTTAAAGGTTTTGGGGCTTTATATTAAAACACTCATTTTGCCATAGGTGAGAAAAAGGGGGGGGGGGGCAGGCTGGTAGGAAAAAGCCCCCTTAGCCTGAAGTCTGGGGGACCTCCCCTAGACGAAAATCTAGGGGCCCCCTCCCCGAAATTTCCGAATTTTTTACCCCTGACCCCCCTCTCGATTTTAAATCTGGCCCCCTTTCGGTTCGGGAAAATTTTCGGCATAGTTTTTCAACTTAAATTTTCTTCCAAAATCGTGAATTTTCATCACATATTCATGCTTTTACACCCTTTTTTATACATGAATATGGCTTTTTATTCAATAAAATGTAGTATTATCCTATAAAAAGAAGAATTATTAAAGTTATTATAGTTTAAAACTGTTTTGCTTTTGGGACACCAGACCCCACCTGACCCCCCTCTAGGATTTCGAAATTTCGCACCCCGGGTAGAGCCCCCCTCTAAAAATCTCCTCCCCTCAGAAGAAAATGGGACCCCGCTTCTAGAAATCAAAAATCGATTTACCCGGGTAACCACTCCCCTGTAGCTTCCCCGACCGTGCCCACCTATGATTTTGACCTCCTTAAAACTTAATTTTGGAGGCAAATAAAAGTTATTTTGAAGATATTTTTCTTTTTCATGTTTTTCTTGAAATTGGAGGAAAAAATCATACCCTATTCTTATTGGCGGCGGGAGATAAACCCCCTATCAGGGGGTTGTGTTCCCGCGCCTAAAAGTGAGGACACTTTTCCCCTTCAATTTTAAAAAATGAAAGAAATATATTAAAATAGTTTATTTGCCTGCAAAATTAAGCTTGAGGTCAAATACCGGGGTAAATCGATTTTTGATTTCTAGAAGGGTCCCAACCCCCTAGCTTTTTTGGTAATAGGTGCGGTCCGCTCAAAAGCAAAACAGTTTTAAACTATAATAACTTAATAATTTTCTTTTTATGATAATACTACATTTATTGAATAAAAAAGCCATATTTAATATTATAAAAAAGGTGTAAAAGCATGAATATGTGATGAAAATTAGCATTTTGGGAAGAAAATTTAGCTATAAAAATGACAAGTAGGATTAAAAATCTGAGAGTTCGGGAAGTGGGAGGGCCGAGTTTTGCGTTCGAGGCCCGAGAAATGTTGAGGCTCCAGCAAACCCCACCCCCCCCCCCCTTTCTCACCTCTGGCGAAATGGGTGTTTTAATATGAAGCTCGAGGTGGTTTTGAGCCTACAATTGGTGTTCAGACCTGTAGCCCCCCCCCCCCCCCCGGGGTTAAAACCGGGGGGGCAACTTTTTTGAAACGGGGGGGGGGGGGGAAGAAGAAGGGAGAAGGACAAAAGAAGCGAAAACATAAAAATGCAGGTCTAAAATGGCTTAGGATACATTAAAAACCAGCTAAAAGCTGCAAAAATTCGGGATGAGTGACGTCGTCGTGGTGGAAAATGGCGCCATAATTTTAATTACTTTTCGTTTTGGTGGGGGGGGGGGGTGCCAAAACGAGACATTTCCAGACCGTGCACAGGTATCAGTGTTTCCCTATTTTTTTTTCTTTAATCGAAAAGTGCGGGTTAATTTCCGAAAAACAGTATGAATAGAGGAGCCCTCTGCGTCCTCCCCCGTGTTTTGGGGGGGCGGGGCGGGAGAGAAAGAAAAAGAGAAGGGAAAAGTGAAAATAAGCTAAAAAATCGGTCTAAAATGGCTTAGAAATGCATTGAATGCGGCTAAAAACTGCAAAAATTTCACATGGCGTCATTATAGGTCAAAATGACCGCCATTTTTTTTTTTACATTTTTTGCGCGGAACACAAATGCTGCGATAAACTGCAAAAATTTAACATGAGTTTTTTTTGGTTTAAGTTGTGCGGAGTGCAGACTTCACCCATAAGTGGGCGGGGGGGGGGGTTTGGGGGGGGTTAGGACCCCAAATTCTGAGAAGTGGGCGGAAGTAAGGGGTAAGTTTTCCCCCCGACTTGAAAAAATGAAGGAGAAATACCTTTTTTTAAATCGACTTCTAGTCCCCCCCCAAACTTGAGTTTTGAGGTCCAATGAATGTTTTAATAACAATAAAAAACTCAAAAATGCAATAAAAAGGGCTTTTAGACCTTAAATTAGCGTTTTTTTGCCTATTTTGCCTTCAAAAATCGAAAAATCGATATGGGTAAAATGCGGCTCCAGAAAAAAAAACGATATGATACGTTTCTGTTTAACCCCCCCCCTAATTTGGGGTTACTCCCCCACTCCGGACCAAACTGCCCCGTGTTCACCCCTCCCTCGTTCCCACCCAACTTGCCCGTATTCATTTCTGTAACGAATTCAACCTCACATTGATTTTTTCCTAGGGACACAACTCGTGTGTGAATATGCACAAGTAGCATGTACAAACAACAAAGAATGTGAACCGGTTATGCGCCAAAGACCTGTCCATTTCATTGAAAAACTGCCGCGCTACTTGTCATTATTTATTTATAGGTTTATTTTTATTTTTTGTTTTCTTAGGTTTCAAAAAAAATTAATTAAAAATTTCTAAACACAAAATGAACGAAAAACATGGTCCTAGGCAGCGGTTTGGCTATCGCAAATTTGCAATTTTATACTCATATTTACACTATTTAAAGCGAAATCGCAGTAATAGGTTTTAAGTTTCGGAGTTATTTGCCAAAATGACAGCTCGTTTTGCGTAGAATGAAGCGATTTGATCTAAAAACCTCTAGCTAAGAGGTCAGGCCGAAGTGGTGGTGGGGGAAGGTCTCATTAAAAAATCATCTTGCAAGGGGGTGGTGCCCTAGGATGGAGAGTGCAGTGGGGAGCATATGTGAGAACGATGGGAGGTGGGGTTGCGTGTCGTAGATCAAATTTTAAAAACCTAAGAGGGGCGGGGGTGCGGATCCCCCCCTTCGGGGCGGGGCCCCGTCTGGTCAGATGGAACCCGGTGTCCCCGAGAAGCAAAACGCGGCTTTAAACTATCATAAGTTTAATGATTGTTCTTTTTATAGGATAATAGAGCGTTGTGAATAAAAGCGATATTCTGGTATGAGAAAAAAGGGGTATAAAACAGTAAAATTTTTTATGATGAAATTCACGTTTTTGCAGAAGAAAATTTCAGTATAAAAAAGTACCTAAAAATTTTCCGAGGGAGGGAGGTCAGATTTGGGGTCGGGGGTAAAAATTCGTAGAGAGGAAAAGTTACCTCCCCCAAATTTTCGTCTAGAGGGGAGGTCCCGAAATTTCGAGGCTGAGGGGGAGGGGTGGGACCGCCGCCCCTGCCCCCTCCCCCTTTCTTACCTATGGTAGAGAAGAGAGGTTATATCCCTCCCCCTTGCCCCAAAATCCCAATTGTGCCGACCTGACATTTTGGGGTGCCCGGGCGCGACGCCACCCCCTCCCTTCTAAAATTTTGGAGGTCCCGGCTCAAAATGGGGTATTTGGAGGTATTGTTCTAGAAAAATTTTCGCCAACCCCTGCGAGTCTGGAAGCCTCCTCACCACGTGGTGGATGGAGAAGGGTCGTGAGTGGGCGGCCTACCGTTTTGGGTAATACACGGACCAGCCGAAATTTGGGGGAGTGCAAAATTTTCGTACGGGAACCCCCCCCCCCAAATTTTAGGGAGGTCTGCCGGTCCCCAAATTTTCGGGTATTTCGTATTTTGAGGTGGTCCTCCCCGCCGTGGCCTTCCGGGGTTTTATTAGGGGGCAACTTGAAACGGACCGGGGAGAAGAAGAAAAGGAGAATGAGCGAAATTTAAGATAAAAAGTGGGTCTAAAATGGCTTAAAATGCATTAAAATAGGCTAAAACCCGCAAAACTTTCGGCCGAATAGTACGGTCATAATCAGTTCAAAATGGCGCCGTATTTTCCAGGTACTCTTTTTTTTTTTTTTCGGGGCAATAAAACGGTGGGGAACAATGTTCAAATAAAGCGGGGGGGGCATTGCTGGGTCCGTGCGCGCTCCCGACCCCTCCCGCCTATGGAGTATACCCCTACTCCTACCCCTTCTTGGGACGCCTATGACATCGATCTATTTTGCGCTTGTATATATCTTACTATGCGTATATTTAAATCAATGTCCCATCAAAAGGATCGGCCACGAATGATAAAAATTATTTTCCTTTTTCTCCTTCTAGTCCCCAGTTAATTTAATTTTTATAACACGCGCGCGTGATAAATGATATTGATTTTTCGATGGGGAGATGTGACTATTTAATTAATTTTTTTTGCTTCTGCCTGACTTATCATGAGTCCTATTATTTCGCATAATCTACTTTAGGGGAAATAAGTTTCAGCGAAGTGTGACAAATTCTTAATTTATTAATTTAATTTTGGGAGAAAAAAAAAACACCAAAAGCTTCAAAATTAATATAGTAAATAGGCATATGTTTTCAAAATTTATAAATATAAAATTGTTTTAAACAAAACATATTCATTTTTATTTGGAGAAGAGCAATTTGAGCTATCGAAAGTACGCCTACTACCCACTAGGTACTGTATACCCAAAAAAAAAGTTGCCCCGCCCCCCCCCTGAAACTTTCAAAATTTTTTCAAAACAATTCCCCCCCTCCTTAATTTTGTTGGTCCAGTATTGAGGAAGCTAAAAAATGTGGGGATTGTTGGGTACTCTTTAAAAAAAAATTTCTGTGCCTTTCTGCTGCCTCCCAGAGTGCTGAGATACGGTACTGTAGTGCAGTGGGCGGGAAAAAATTTTGGGGGATCAAATTTTAGGGGAGGTGTGGCAGAGACCCAAATTTTGAAAGATCTCCAAATATATTAAATGGTCTTAAAACGCATAAAAAACGTTTTATAAATGCTTTAAAATTTGTGTAAAATTAAAATAAAACCTTTTGCAACTTATGAGAATTTTATTTTAATTCTTTTAGATTATAATGTGTTTATATTCTTATAAATTGATTAGAAATCATAGTTTTTTTAATACTTACGTAATAATGAATAGTAATTTTATTGTTTTTAAAATTGTGAAGTCAAGTATTGACAAACTTTTTTCATAATTTTATATTTAAATTGGTTATATATACATAGAAGAGATTTGCGGGAGGTGGGAGAAGTGTAAGACGGGCGCGCGAACGCTGCGTGCCGGCACCAGCCATACCGTAGGCGAAAAATTTTTAGAAATGTGGGGCTGAAACCTCTTAACCCCCCTGGGTGGTAGCGCAAACACACATTCATTTTACTTTATTTTTGCCTAATTTATATACAATTTTGTTTAGGTCTCCAAAATTAATATGAGCAAAATAATAAAATTGTATATAACAAAAGTTATTTATACCTGATGTATTTAAATTTTGCGTATGAATATGGTTAAATTTTATACGTAGCGTAACAAAAATGGTATAAATAACATAAGTGTACTATATCAATTTATTTATTGAAATGGTTGATTTCTATTTTTTTAAATATATTTTTATTGAATAATAAGGAAAAAAAGTGGAAAGTGAGTGACGCGGACAAGGTAATTGAACACTCCGCGCCGAAGTGCGGAAATTTTTTTTTAAAGCCCTTTTATCACGCTTAGAATTTTCAGAGAGAGGCGAATTTGGGAAGTGTTCCGGTTGCCGAATTTAGGGGGGGTGTCACGAAATGCCGAAATCATGGGGAATCGTCCCCCCCGCCCCTGACCACCTATAAATTATATATCCACTTTCCGATTAGTTATAAGTCAAAAAATTTATTTATTCCTTACATTTTGCTGCCAACAACAACGTTAGGCTTTTTTTTGTTTCGTTGTTTATTTACAAAAAGAAGAAGCCAAATACATATAATTTGTATGTGAATGTGTATGTGACTCTTTTTTAGATTTGAAACAACAATTTTTAAACTCTAAAAATCATTACAATCACTGTATTTAAAAGTCAAAGCATTTGATATTAACAGTGTTTACTGTAGTGAAGAGGGGATTTTTTTTAACTTTTTTCTAGGTGTGTAACTCCGTTGCTATAATGACGAGAGATTTGAACCCTTAACAACGACTGCTCCGGCCTTTTCCTACGAGGAGGCACGTGCCAATTCGGCTGCCCAATACACCGGAAAGAAAAAGTGAAAATTGAGCCCGTGTCGGATAGCAA
>JASAMX010018814.1:0-18278 GCA_030248175.1 Microlaimidae sp. YZB2_3 | reverse complement strand
TGTGTGTACGTTTTTTGGTACAAAATGAATGCGCTAAAACATTTCTGCGTTCAGAGAATGACTAAAAGGTGTATTCACCTCAGGATAATGTTAAGACAAAAAAGCAAAATTAAAAATTACGAGTTTCTTAAAACTCAAAGACTTTTATCAAATTATGGGAAACACCGCGTAAAATGCCTTTAGACCAAAATCTGTAAGCTATTAGTCGAAGGGAGTCATGTCTTAAAACATATGTGTAAAGCAATCTTTGACAATCAATAAATCACATCTTTGTTTGTAAATTATTTTTATATAAATACGTACAATTGATTCAGACATTTGATTTAAATGTTTAGGGGTCCAAGCGATTTTCAAACGTTTCTATGAGGAAAATTTTTAATTTTGCTTTTTTGTCTTAACATTATCCTGAGGTGAATACACCTTTTAGTCATTCTCTGAACGCAGAAAAATGTTAGCGCATTCATTTTGTACCAAAAAACGTACGGTTATGTAGATAGTATTAAATAATAAATATCTAATTAATAATTAATATTTTATGTGTATTTGAAATTGGGATTTTTGAATAAACTGCCATTTCGATACACAAATAAGTTTTTTCTGTCAATAAAGGCTGGTTCATACTTAAGTAAAACGCCCTTTGATTTTTTCCAAAGGACAAACACAGCGTATAAACGTATGTAAAAACGTCTTTTGGACTTTGTCCAAAGGACGTTTTTACATAAGTATGAACCAGCCTTAAGTATGTGAATTTTTATGACATGATATTTTTAGCTATAAAAATATAAATTAAGATTCATTGTTGGCAAATAACAAATTTAATATAAATTAAAATTCATTATAGGCAAACAATAATAAATAAATTGATTATAGGCAAATATTACCTAGCTGACCTCGATGATTTGAAGCATTGAATCGACTATTTAACAATAAAAAAATTTAAATTTTTCAACAAAATGGAAAAAAAATTAAAGTTAAAATCTTTCAGACTAAAATTAAGGGCGTAACCGCTCGCCGTCAGGAAGAAATAAAGAATGAACGCGTGAGAACAAAAATAATAAAAAAATTTGTCAGAGATGATGTAACCAATTATTATTAAGTTACGTCAGGTTTTCTCTCCACGTGATATTTTTTCGAAAAACGAGTGGTTTTTTTACCACCTAGTTGTTTTCACCCTGATAAAATTCATATTTAAATGTTTTATTCTAACAATTAAACTTGAATGCCACCAGGGGCCTATTTCATAAAAATTGCTTGTAATTAATTTACAGCTGTAAATTAATAAAAGCATATTTTTCTTTTGCATTTTTAATTAAAAAGTATATTAATAAAATTGCGTTTAGAATTAAAATAATTACATGTCTGTAAATTCCGTAAGTTCCACAGTTACGTACGTATTTTTTAATTAATAAAATAAGAAGAAATGAAAAGCGTTTATTTATTTACAATTACAGAAATCTTTATGAAATAGGCCCCACAAAAGGGACATTACTTAAACACTGAATGTTGTAGTATTAATGCCAGCAATTCATTTTAAATCCATTTCCAACTACTTGAAATGGTTAAAATAAAAAACTAAACATAAAAATATATTAATTTATATCTGAAAACGTCATTTATTGCGCAGAAAGATATTAAGAAATCATGAAAAAATTATTTCTGTCATAATATATGTTTTTTTACCTATGTTTTTATAATAATATATCCATACAGAATAAATATTAAAGATTCTGTATAAGATTTTGGCTCATCTTATGTAAATTACAAAATGAACAGACTCAGTTTGTTAAATTAAAACAAAATTCAACACATTCAATGTTTATTCTAGCTGTATTTATTACGACTTTAGGCCGGGTAATAAAATTAATTCAAAATACAGTAGGCATTTCCGTTATTGTTTTTTCTATTTTTTTCATAATTATTCTGCACAGCGGCTGTCGCGACCGCTCTGTCGCTTCTACAATGCCGTTGAGCTTAGTTATTAAAAAAGCTAAAGACTTTTTAAAATTATTAGCGTGTTAAATCACTGTTTGAGGGGTCATAATTTAAAACAGCTAATAAATCATTTAAGTAAAATAGGTTGCCATGCCATTTCTTTAGTCAACGAGTAATAATTGCATGGAATTTCCTTGCATCAAATTTTGTAGAATGTAAGACTCTAAAGTTAAAATCCTTCAGACTGAAATTCAGGGCGTAACCGCTTGCCGTCAGGAACAAATAAAGAATGAACGCTTGAGAATAAAAATAATAAAAAAAAGTTTTTAGAGATGATGTTACCAATTATTATTAAGTTGGGTCAGGTGTTTCTCTCCACGTGATATTTTCTCGAAGAACGAGTGGTTACTTTGCCACCTAGTCATTTTCACCCTGATAGAATTCATCTTTAGTAAAGAAATTTATTCAATTCAATTCGAAATTAATTATCAAATTTCTCAATTTGTAACAAAACTGCAAATTTTTAAGAATTAAAGTTGACTGATTTTTATATATTTTGTGAAAAAAAACAAACAGGAATTAAAAACAACAAAATTAAATTTTTTTAAACGTCATAATAGCACAATTTTATTGGTTTTCTCATGCCGCAATACAAATTTTCAAGGCAGACAGATATATTTCAATCATAAAAAATTGTGTAATATAAAAAATGCTTCTTACTTTTTGTAGAACTGATTCTGACAATTTTTCCTTATTCACTATTTTTATCGCCACTTTTTTTCCTGTTATACAGTGTATACCCATCTTGACAAGCCCTAAAACAAAGTCAACTATTATTATTTTACTTTAAATGTTATTAATTATTAATTAATTAGTAAAACGTTTTTCTATTCTTGCCTTAATCAATAATATGCTTTTGAATTTTAATGTGAGTGATACAATTTTTTTATCTAATCATTATATCCCGTGGTATATGCTTTAGGTGTTATTTTCATGTTTATATTACTAAAATCCGGTCAATAATAATTGATATATGTATTAGATACAAATACAAAAAGTAGCAGGTGAAAACATTATGAGAATCGAGTAGTTCTATAGTAGTTCTTTACACCCAAATATCGGCACTTTGAGATGTTTTCGCAAAAATATATATATTTGATATAGTTTGTATTGTTTGTTTGTATTCACTATTTTTTTTATACTGTGTGTGTGTTTTGTTCGCGGGGATGTGGCTACTTACAGTATGGACGTAAAAGCTAAATTTTGTAGCTTGTGTCGGTAAGAATGTAATGATGTGAACAAAAAAAAACCACCGACTACAAACCGACCAGGGGAAAATTACAAAATTTGGCTTTGCTGTCCATACTTTTTAGAGAAGTCACATCCTAGCGAAGAAAACACACGCTATAGAGGAATAGTGAATAGTTGAAAAGTTAGAATTGTATTTTAAAAATTGTAGAAACCTAAATTTAAAGTAAAAACCACTCCACAAAATGGTTTAATGTAGTCTTATACTGCGAAGTATATCGTGATCCCTAAAACCTTAAATTTGTCTCCGGAGTTTAGCGCCCATAGCGGTAGGAAACAGAAATTACAATATCCAAATGGTCTTTTCACATTATAACTATTTTTATGGTAAATTATTCTCATTCTGTTTCAGAGACTTTTAGAGTCAAAACAAATTATCCAATCCTTATAGTTATTATCTGATTATTATTATTGTTATATTGCTTAAATAACGTCAAAATATTAAAA
This sequence comes from Microlaimidae sp. YZB2_3, assembly GCA_030248175.1. Taxonomy (NCBI): domain Eukaryota; kingdom Metazoa; phylum Nematoda; class Chromadorea; order Desmodorida; family Microlaimidae; species Microlaimidae sp. YZB2_3. The sequence continues at coordinate 14,591 of JASAMX010018814.1, read as the reverse complement.
GTTTTAAAAATAAAATTGAAATCTTGTAGTAAGTGCGGTTTAAAATATTTCTGAGTCAAAGGAGATTGACTGAATAATATACTATTTTTCTAATGTTTAAAATAAATTTTATCTTAATAAAATTAATGAATGGTATTGAATTCATTAAAGTCAATAAGGAATAATATCATTTCCGTATGGGTATGTAATTTCATAAGATGGTTTACAAATCCTGCGTTTTTTGCAAATTTTAATATATAGCTGAAATATTCTATAAAATTTGACAAATTCCTTAATATAATTCGATTTTTACGTTATTGTTTTAATTTAATTGAAACACTATTATCTTGGGTACGTTCAAAAACTGTTCAAAATGCATTGATTAATTAATTTATTCATTTAAATAAAAAAATTAATTAGTAAATGTTTTTATGTTCATGGTGTTTTTTATTAAGAATGCAAGCAAACATTTTAATTTTGATAAATAAAAACCTTTTTTTGCTTAACAACATTTTTTATTTTTATTAATGAAGATTTATAAAGAATAGAAATAAAAATGTTTCGACGTATAAAACGCCTCATTTGCTTCTTATGGTTTTTCCGCTACGCTACACAGTACATACATTAATGTTTATAATATATTTGTCAGGAAAGCCGTGAGATTTCATTTAATTAGTTCAAACTTTTCTTTAAAGACAAAAAAATAATATGTTACATAAAAACCTCTATCATATATCGGTTCAATACATTTAAAGTACTGCTAAATTGCACTGATTTTACATATTAGATTTTCAAAACAGCAAGCTAAAGAACTAATTGTTAATTAATAAACCCATTTTGAAATTGTGTATTTTTATAGACTATGCATAAAATATGTTGGTAATTATCAAACTTGCAATTTTGTAAATTCTAGAAGTATTTTTAATTCAGCTTATTTCTAAAATCCTTCGTACAATTGTTTTCAACAAAATTATGTTCACGTTCATTTTATATAACAATAATTTGTTTAATAAAAAACGTCTCTTATCAGAATATTAAGCTTAATACTAATCTTGTTCAATTCTGTGTATTACCAAATATATTTAATTAAATGTGTCGTATCAGCAAACTTTTTAAAAAATTTAATCCTATTTTTAAGAAATAAATTACTATTATTATATTTAAAGTTATGTTTACTTGGCACAATTTAATTAGTAGGTATTATTTTGTTAAAAGGCTTTTTGGTCAAAATTTTTTTTGATATTATCTTCTGAACTGATGCGTTCGCCTTTTATAAAACAACATGCAGTACAATTTAGTTTGAATGAGCACAAGAAAAACATCACCATTGATAATTTGGCATTTTTTGCATAGCTTAATCTATTATAAAGCGTCTTACATTTAATGGTTATTTAATTTTCTTTTTTTTAGTATGGAAGACATGTCAGTTTTTTCTATTTTTTTCTGGGGTAATGTATGGACCAGATCATTAATTAACGCCAAAATGTAAAAAACTTCTAAAAATTTTAATTCAATTATTATAGTGTCGTATAGTATTTGTATGTTTTTTTTTTACTCCGAATTCCCTGATTTTTTAACCATATATTAACAAAAATAAATTCGACTAATTTGAAAAAATTATTGCAGACGGTGTCATTTTGTATCCTAAACAAACAGAAGGCACCTAATTAACCCTTCCTGTGCCATATCAGAAATTGCAGCTTGAGCGCGCAAATTATTTCGCGCATAATGTTTTCCATTTCCTTTCACTATTATTAAGCTTTTGGTCATCAGCATTATTATGACATGCACAAATTCACTTCCGCCGTTTAAACTCACCACCAAAGAAACTCTTCGCGCTATTAACCCAAGTCGATCGATATAAAAAGAGTCAAAATTTCCAAAAGAATTCCTCAATTTTCCTCAATGCATCTGGGTGTATTTTAAAAATTTATTTTTTGTGTTAATATAATTAGTTTTAATTAATTATGATTTTAAAAATAGCGGCTAGTTTACCATACGGCAGATTGACACTGAATTATATGCATCAAAAGGATGAAGTAATATTTCACAACCCTATGCCCTGTTAATTTAGTTCGGTCTATAAATAGTGGCAAAATAAATAAGTATAAACTCTTAATTTCTGGAACAACAAAAACTAAAAAAAAACGTACAAGCTGTAATTTAAAAGGCATTCCAGATTTGATAGAAATTATTTAGTAATTATTGGTTACAGAATTACAATTAGCAGAAAGTGTTTTTTACTTTTTACGATGCGATTTATCGGTTTAGATCGTAGGTTCTACACAAAAATTATAAAAAAATTAAAGAAACTGTATTGCTTCAGACTGACATATTTTACTGCGATAATCTGGCGACCTGACCTGTTAGACAGCAATCAAAATGAGAGAAAGAGTCAAATCTATTCAACGAAACAAAGATTAAAAACTAAATTTTCAAAAAAACTAAAGTTTAATATATGTAAAAAAATAGAACTTTGTTTATTAAGTGTAAAGCTTCTTTTTCTTTAGTGGTCTGATGCAGCTAAAGAAAACAGTGTCCAATGAGCAAAAAAGAAATATTTTTTTGGAATTCACTTCAATCCAATTCAAAGCTTAGAAACAAAATCTTCCAAAAACTACAGTTTAAAATATGTAAAAAATTTTAGAACTGTGTTTTAAAAAATTAGAACTGTACTAGAAATATCTTACTTTGAAACATTTTTTTGCAGGCCAAGAAAATAGTGGCCGATGAGTAAAAAAATATATAATTTTTTTGGATTTGATTCCATAAATAATAAAAACAAAAAAAATTATGTTCCAGTTACTACACTCACCCCAAATAATAAAGAAATAAGGCATTCAGGGTGTTAATAAGCGCAATATCTCATGAGCTCAATGTGTCCCTATGAGTCAGACAGCTCTTTAGACAAGGGGGAAACCTACTTAATTTACATATATTTAACATGCATTCTAGCTTCCAGCCACTAATAGAGAACCTTTATACGTTGAAGCCAGGCTTTATTAAACGCCAAAAGCAAAAGAGTAGTGAGTTACTAGAAACAATTTACATGAGCACAGCCAGAACTAATAACCTTGATCCAACTACATTTTATTACTTTAAAATGAAAGCTGCTAAAATTTTTATTACAGTTTTATTGATAAAGAATTTCTTAAAGGTAATAAAATTCAAGATGAAATATTGAATGAAAGCTCGCACTGTGTAAAACACACATTTTATTAATTTTTAAAACACAAATGTTGCATAATTATACAACGATAGAAAATCGAGTATTTTCGTAAATAATAAATATTTAGAAAAATATTTAATTTTGGATAAGTTTATTTTATAAGCAAATAATAATTTATTTATTTTTAACTTTTTTATTTAATTTCTTAACTGATTTTCATTTTTTTAACTGCTTTGTTTTTAATTTATTTATTTATTTTTTTACATGTTTTTTATATATTCTGGATAATCTGTATGAAAAGTTTAAGGTTAAAACAGAATTCGTGGATTACTCTAAGATTGTATAAGTGTATAAGTCAATACTAGATATTTAGATAATTGGATAGTTTTAAATTATTCATTTTTATTCGTTTCCTGAATTATTCGTAGATTCTTATTATTACTTTATAAAAATACATTCATAAATAAAAAGGGCAACTGCAGAATTCTGATGAAAGCGTTATTATTGGGTTGTTGAAGTTTACAACATAAAAACTTAATGTTTGTAATAAAACTTCCCATTTTTTTCTTGATTGAATTTTGCATTGAAATAGATCTATTAAACTTGTTCTCATCCTCAGCGCATAGCTTTTTTCTTTTAAAATCATTGATTTATCAATTAATACAAAGAAAGTAGAACAAACAGGAGGGGCGCATGTGGAAATGCTTGAAAAGCAAAGTTTGTAACGCTATTCTCAGTCCCGGTGGGAGTTTCGATGGATCAAATTGATTTTCCACCGAAAAGAGATGAAATCTGGGAGTCTATTATTTTGTTCGCGCGTTTAGAATATGTACCAACAAAAAGCCTTAGTATAACTATTTTTTGAGGCTAAATTTAATGAACTGAGCACTCATTCTCGAAAATTATAAAACAAGAATTCAGTGGGAAATGCAATTATTGTGTATGATATTCAGTTTTATGCTTGACAACAATTCGGACACTCTCTGTAAATTTTTGAAAATTCAGTTTTCGAAAGTTTATGGGTGTTGAAGTTTTCTAACGAATAACGTTGGATTAGTTTTAAATTAACCCAGCCGATAGTTGATAGGAGTTTCCAATTTATTTGAACTTAAATAGAATTTTCTAAAAGTTTCACAAAATAATAATAGTAATAATAATAGTGAGTTTTATAAAATAGCGGGTTCATTAAATAGCCTGAAAGACCCAGATGTTAACCAAAGATTTGTAAGCCCACAGAGGTTTTAATGATAAATAGCTCTTTTCTATACAATCTTGAAAATAATTAAATATTTTTTTTAATTTGAAAGGATATTTTTTGGGTAAAATTCAAATTTTGTCTGGGTTCCAAGTTAATTTTATTTTATAAAACATTTTATTTAAAAATGATTTATTGTAAGTCTAAAAAATTTTGTTTTTAAATGATATTTTAATATTTTTATCATCGGCAAAATATTTTTTTCAATTAAACACAAAAAATGTCGCCAATTACAGAAGTGATTGTTATACATTTGTTTTTAAAATTATATAACACGTCTTCATTCTTAGTTTGCGATTTAAGAAACTGGAGTGAACAATTTTCGTGGACCGAAAATTTTGAAAAGGTATTTTTGTCACCTCTGAGTTTCAAAAATAAATTATTTGATGATTTACATAAACTTTAAACTACAATTTTTTTTTAATGGGCAGCTACTTTAATTTAATTTTTTAAATATAAAAAATCAATTAGGAGCTTCTTGAATAGAAATTTTTTTAGACAACTTTTTTGAACAGAAATGCGATGCGACAAATGCACTTATCTTGACATGCAAAACCAAACTATCTACAGACGCGGAATATAATCATATAAGCAAAATCTAACCAATTATAAATTTTTAAAATTTGTAAAAAAAAGTGACTTGAACTTTAAAAAAAATTTTAGTTCCAAAATCTTACTAACGGGAAGGTCTATATCTCCAAAGCAGTCACGTTAGTAACGTGTAAATTTTAATCATGGATAGACTGCCGTCTAAATCAACCATTGTTTGGCGAAATATATTTACTTTAAAAAACACATTAATTTTTGTATAAAAATAAAAAAAAATATTGAAAAACATTAGGTCGCTACATAGTGAAAATAATATTTTACTAATACGATCGAAAGCCAGCTTTCTCTATACGTAACACCGGAAATTTCAACTATTAACACTTTCTGGTTGCTCCTGCGCCAAAAACGTTTTTACTTATTAGTAAAATTAAAATTATGACCTTGATAATTATTATGCAAATTTTTATTTACAAACCGTTTAATCTTAGGTGTTTTTTTTGCTGCAAATGTAAAATTTTTGAGGTAAAATCAACACAAGCGACGTAAGGAATAATTTGCATAGATTTGATTGAACAGTCTGTTTGCAACTGACGAAGCACTTTAAATCACAAAAACTGCTGAACGTACTATTACAGAAATAAACATCATACGGAACGACTAATCAGCTGCGTGCCAAACATGCTTATGCAAATTATTTTTTTCTTGACTTTGGTCGATTGTAATATTCGTTTTTCGCTGCAGCATACGGAAGGGGTTAATATAATCAGTCAATAATGTTATATACCTGTCTGCCCCTTTCCCAGGGTTTTTTCCAGCTTGTATGGTCCGACGTACTGGGCGTAGTCCCCAGAACTGGAGCCGTGATTAGAGGAAGACATCTTGGCTGCTTCCGTCAGGAGTTTACTGGCGTACACTTCAAAGAGAGCGTCTTTTAAGGCATTGAACATATGAAAACGGTTAGCGAGGATATCCGACAGACATCCTTACTCTTGGTGAACGATTTCTATGAAACAATTATCGTTTATTTATTAAATCTTCAAAAGTAATAAATATATAATCTGTCTACGCTTACGTTATTTTTAAATTAAGCCCGAACAAACATTTTTTTGAAACTCCTTGTTTTAACAAATTAAATATGAGCGTGGAATTTTTTTGCTGACAAAAAACAATGCATGGTCGCTTTTTTAGGCAACCTAAATTTAAAAAAATGTTAGTAACAAAAATAGACATTCAAAATCAAATATTGAATTCAGTTATGAAACACTACTACCAACCAAGACGGAAAGAAATACAAAGCACAGCACATCGAAGGAGTTTAAAAACTGCAGGTGATTAGAGTTCTCAATTTATGAATTAAAAAATCACCATCATAATCCCAGCAACTAAAAGGTGCATCATCCTCAGCCATCGCGGTTGAAATTTAAGTAATAAAAAGTCAATACGGAACATTGTATGACGTTCGTTTTGTAAAAAGTCAATTCTTAGGTTCATTTTTCAAAAAAAACTTAGTTAGCGCGCCTAAAACAAGGTGCTTTAAAAAATTCTAAAAAAACCAACGTAATATTTGTTGGGATAAAATTTTATAATAAATAAACAAAAAAACTAGATTCGATTTGATTTTATTACTGCTTTTTTTTAAGTTTTCAAGATAAAATTCTTTATAAATCAAAAAATTGAAATATATTTTAAAATATTTTTGTACTAATAGTTATATTACGAGAAATTTTACTATATCAAGCTTCTTTACGTAGCTAATAAATATCAGAAAAACCAAATAAATTAATTACTATTATTTGATTTAAATTTTATCTTTATTTGAGACAAAAATAACGTGTGGCTACTACATAATAAATGGCCTTTGTGTTTCACTACCCAGGAAAAAACAGTGTTGATAGAGATAGTTAACTAATTATTCTTTTGCTATCTGCGCACAAGTCTTTCGTTTTCGCAAGCGGCTTCTTGCAAATGATTAACGTTTTTCTGAAGAAAAGTGTTCTAACAGTGAGTTTGGGTCGAAACAAATTTTAGTTTTTTATAATGACCAAAGTTGTAAGTTGTTTTTTGTTACACCTTAATATAAATTTGAAATTCAATTATTTAATTTTGTGATTTGCTAAATTTATACACGATTATTTTATCAAACTTTACTATAAATTTCGCCGCAAAAAGAAACATAATCAAGTTTATGTTTGTATTTGGCTTACTGCAATATTGTTAACAATATTTCTCCGTATTTCATTTAAAATAATGTTATGCAAGTTTTTCATTATATATTGAAAACATTTTTTTGAAATAACAAGTGTATAATTTATTTTGAATTATATAGGTTGAAAAAGTTACGAAAGCATTTTTGTAGTCCTGAGTACAAAAGTTTATCCGTGTACTGATTGCACAAATAAATCGGATTAATTTAAATTTTTTGACAGAAATTTACTCTAATTTTTATATGCGGGATGATAGAAATAAATTTTAAGCAAATGGAATTAACCAAAATTTTAAAAAAAAACTGTGTAATGTTTTATATTTTCTAATTTTCATGAAAATTTTTATAATAAAATAATATAATGACAGCTAAACAAACACTATACACCATATAATTACATTATTATGGAGGGGAAATCAAAAATCACCATGTCTATATAATGCAGTGATAGTGAAATAGTGGTAGAACCTCTTTACAATTTAAAAAAATTGAGGGGTTATTTTGTGAGAAATCAGAGGTTCTATTAAAAAAAATTATGATTGTTCGGCTACATTGTATTAAGGTTTTTAAGAAAAAAAAAAACAAAATCAAAATATATCACAGAGTCGTTTTAAATCCCTTTTTACAAAATATACAAAAATTAGTAAACTTTAACTGTTTAAAAATTTTACGTTTTTTGTTTCAAATTGATTAATTTAAGAATGATTCTTTAAATAGATGTTTTATCTTTAATATTAAACTGTTTTTGCTTTATCGAGGGCACAGATTTATATTTTCGGTACACCGTTTGAGTCATTTTAGACTTCAAATTTCAGCTACAAATCCTCTCGGCTTCAACGATTCAATGTGTTAATCTATTACACAAAAATTTGTATCTGAAACCATATTATTTTAACCCATACATTTGGTTTATTTTATATCATTTATAAATTAATTGATATAATAAATCAATGGAATTTGATTTAGATGGTTATGATGGAAAAAAATTATCGATAATTAATATATTAGTTTTACAAAACAATAAATCATTTAGTGATAAAAACTTACTTGGTTTTTATTAATCGTAAATCCAAATAGTAGTCTTCATTTTTAAATATAATATCTACCTGGTTCATATAAATGTCATTTGGTCCAATAATAATAATAATAATCTTCTAAAATATTTTTTCTAAAAATTAAAAAAATGTTAAATGTAGTTTATTCTTTAGTTTTTTCATTGCGTGCTCAAGACTATATAAAAAAATTGCCATTTAAAATTGATCCGTAAAATAAATTCAAATTTTTAGTAATACAAAACACCAATAGTTTTTGTTTACAATCGGAAGGAATGGTGCTTTCGCCAAAAAAGCATTTCGAGTTTTTATTCCCTGCGGCGTCAACTAATTAAGAAACAATTAAAAAGCGAAACTGTAACCATAAACGAAATTCTAGAAATGATTCTTGAATCAATATTAATAGTAGCGTGTGTAACTTTATTATTTTTGCGATATACTAAAATAATTGTAAAATCAGTTAATATATTTTCAAACTCATTTTTGGTATTTATTGTTATTAAAGTTATTTTTTTGTAAAAAAGTGAAGAAAATCATTTATAAAAATGACCGGTTTAACAAAACAAAAAACTGTTTTAATCAATAAATAAGAATGTCAAATAAGTAAAAAAAAGATTCAGTATATCACTCACAAAAAATATAGCCATTTCAAAGGTACTTTAAAAATAGTGTTACTTTTGTCGCATCTTATATACTATTGTTATTATACTTTGTACTTTGTTTACTTATATAAAATTTTTTCTAACTTTTTGTGTTTCTTTAGTGTAAACTTCATATTTTTTGCACTGCTGTAATCAAACAGACGAATACAAAAAATTATCATGTTAACACTACAGAAAAAAAACAAAATGAGTCAGGATAATTTTATATAACTAAGCAAAGTACAAAGTATAATAACAAAATAGTAGTAGTAGTAGTAGTAATAGTAAAAATATAGAATACTATATCTTACATTAAGAAAAAAATTATGTCACTCTTAATTAGAAGTGAAACAATTTGGTGCCATTTTTTGAGCACTGCCATTAATTGTCATGCACAAAAAATGGCAAAACAACTGCCATTAATTGGGCAAGTGTCGTTTAAATGGGCACTGCCTAAAAAGTAGCAGTATTTTTGCGAAACCAGACACAAGCCAGCCAATTAAAGCAAACCAAAGGGTACGAATTTGAATTTCCACCGAGTTAATGTTTCAACGTATCTTAATATATTTTTAGAAGCCGATTCACCCATCCTGAAGACGGTTTACCCAAAACCGTTTAAAGGACTAAAGAATCCAAGCCATTTTGAAATATGAAGAGCTCGGCTCAATTTTGGAATACATAAAACGATTATTTTGTAAAAAAACGTAGTTACTTCAATTTTATTGTGAGATTAAGCCGTTAAAAATTCACAAAAGTACTGTCGTTGTAAACTTTTTGCCTTCGATTAAGTTGAATTCTAATGAAGTTTGTCTTTTTAAAACAGCAAAAAGAAATACAAGACACTATAAGCCGTCTTTTCATACATAATGTTTCTTAAAAAACACATTTTTAAATTCATAGCAAGCCCTTAAAAATTCAGTACTTAAAATTAGGCCCCGTTTCAAGCTTTTTTGGTGACCGCTGCTAAACTTTGAATTTAAAACACTTGTCACTGAAAAAAAGTTTTAAAATAAAACTTGTAAAGTTAATAACATAAGTCTAAAAATCGGGGTAGTAGCGGTTTTTCAGTAAAACCCGGTTATGAACTATACACCCCCAAAAAAGCCACTCTCTCCCATAAAGAAGGGAGCTCATAGTAGTCGTCTGAAGAGTTTTGGGTAAAACCGTCCTGATGACAGGTGAATCGGCTTCTAAAAATATATTAAGATGAAACATTAACTCGGTGGGAATTCAAATTCGTACCCTTTAGTTTGCTTTGATTGGCTAGCTGTGTCTGGTTTCGCGAAAATACTGCTACTTTTTGGCAGTGCCCATTTACACGATACTTGCCCAATTAATGACAGTTGTTTTGCCATTTTTGTGCATGACAATTGATGGCTGTGCTAAAAATGGCACCAAATCGTTTCACTTCTGATGAAGAGCGGCATATTTTTCTTAAATGTAAGATATAGTATTATACATTTTTGGTAATAATAGCGCATATTTTTAATTCATCGAAACTGTTCATTCGACATTGCTTGAATCTACTATAGTTATGCCATAGTTAAGTTACATAAACCAATTAGTAATTAATTTTTAAAAGCATTCAATCGACAAGTTATTATTGGTGGTAATCATTAAATTAAAGCAGGCGGTGTTTTGTTTGTTTTTTTTTTGAAAATAGAAATGATATGAATTGATAATCTTCTTTTATTATTAATTGAAATCATCTTTAATTATATGGTTCAAATACTCCTAAATATTGGCAAAATAATATAAATGGTAATTATATGTCAGAATGTTGTATTAAATGATTTATATTTTGTTTACAATCGCTTAAAATTTATCAGAAGAACTATAAATTTGGCAATGTTTTTTAAAAAAATTTTATTAAAAAATACAATCTAAAGCAAAAAATCTAAACATTAGTTATTTAAACCATTTATTTATTTATCTCAATGTTTAAGTCTTAAAGTATTTTTCACGACGTGCGTTTTTGTCGAAATTGGACAGTTTAACTGTTCTGATTATATTATCACGTCTTAGACACAAAATGCCGCTTCTCGTGGCTCAAGGAATAAAGTAGGGAATCGAACGCATTGTTTATTACATTGAGCAGCTTTAGCGCAGTGTTCATTTGCGTTTGAAACGCGGGTTTGGAAAAAAATACAGCAATCATAAAACACAGAACGCAAAAATACAGCAATTATAAAACATTAAAGATTTAACCGTCCAAAACAAAACCAAAAGTTTCATAACTTGCAATAAATTGCAATGCAAGTGATTTACGTGGTTATAATGTTATCCGATATCTAAGAAAAAACTCAAACACGAAACTCCAATTTCAAACTATATGGAAAATAATTATTACAAACGATAAAAATAGATCTCGTTCCGATTGTTAGACACCCCATAAGGCTGAAAAAATAAAACTTTTAATATACACGACAGCTTGACGCAGTAGCAAAGAGTCTTAGCTTTATTTTCCGTGAAGAGTGATTATATTGGAAAAGACTCCCGCCCCGTGGAACTCGTTGCCGAGGGCTGCCCTTTTTGTGTCCCCTCATTTTCCCACAATTCGCCAAATGAAGCTTGATAAAAGCGGCCCTCGGCAACGAGTTCCACGGGGCGGGAGTCTTTTCCAATATAATCACTCTTCACGGAAAATAAACTTAGTTGCTCTGCGTCAAGCTGTCGTGTATATTAAAAGTTTTATTTTTTTCAGCCTTATGGGGTGTCTAACAATCGGAACGAGATCTATTTTTATCGTTTGTAATAATTATTTTCCATATAGTTTGAAATTGGAGTTTCGTGTTTGAGTTTTTCCTTAGATATCGGATAACATTATAACCACGTAAATCACTTGCATTGCAATTTATGTTGCAAGTTATGAAACTTTTGGTTTTGTTTTGGACGGCTAAATCTTTAATGTTTTATAATTGCTGTATTTTTGCGTTCTGTGTTTTATGATTGCTGTAATTTTTTCCAAACCCGCGTTTCAAACGCAAATGAACACTGCGCTAAAGCTGCTCAATGTAAATAAACAATGCGTTCGATTCCCCACTTCTCCCTGAGCCACGAGAAGCGGCATTTTGTGTCTAAGACGTGATAATATAATCAGAACAGTTAAACTGTCCATTTTTGACAAAAACGCACGTCCTGAAAAATACTTTAAGACTTAAACATTGATATAAATAAATAAATGGTTTAAATAACTAATGTTTAGATTTTTTGCTTTAGATTGTATTTTTTAAGAAAAATTTTTTAAGAAACATTGCCAAATTTATAGTTCTTCTGATAAATTTTAAGCGATTGTAAACAAAATATAAATCATTTAATACAACATTCTGACATATAATTACCATTTATATTATTTTGCCAATATTTAGGAGTATTTGAACCATATAATTAAAGATGATTTCAATTAATAATAAAAGAAGATTATCAATTCATATCATTTCTATTTTCAAAAAAAAACAAACAAAACACCGCCTGCTTTAATTTAATGATTACCACCAATAATAACTTGTCGATTGAATGCTTTTAAAAATTAATTACTAATTGGTTTATGTAACTTAACTATGGCATAACTATCGTAGATTCAAGCAATGTGGAATGAACAGTTTCGATGAATTAAAAATATGCGCTATTATTACCAAAAATATATAATACTATATTAAAGAAAAAATGCAACTCTTCACCAGAGGTGATTTGGTGCTATTTTTAAATACTCCCATAAATTTTTATGCACAAAAATAGGCACAACAACTGGCATAAAGTGAGCAAGTGTCGTGTACATGGGCACTGCCTAAAAAGTAGTAGCATTTGTGGCATAGCAGTTTCATGGCAGTTATGGAATAAACCAAACACAGCCAGCCAATCAAACAAAACTAAGGGATAATAATTTTAATTTCTATGGAGTTAATGTTTTAACGTATCTTAATATATTTTTAGAAGCCGATTCACCTGTCGTAAGGACATTTTTTTCCTGAGCCGTGTAGACAACTAATCTGAGCTGTTTTATGGAAAAAGTGTGGCTTAATTTTAGAGAGCATTTTGCTTGAATGAAATAAAAAACCACAATGACCCCAATTAACTTTAAAAGTCTAATTTTAAAAGTTTTTATCAGTGACAAGTGTTTTAAATTTAAAATTAAGCAGCGGTCACCAAAAAAGCTTGAAACGACGCCTAATTTTAAGTACTGAATTTTTAGGGGCTTGCTATGAATTTAAAAATGTGTTTTTTTAAGAAACATTATATATGAAAAGACGACTTATAGTGTCTTGTATTTCTTTTTGTTGTTTAAAAAAGACAAAATTCATTAAAATTCAACTTAATCGAAGGCAAAAAGTTTACAGCAAAGACTTTTGTAATTTTTAACAGCTTAACTCACAAAATATTCGAGTAACTACGGTTTTCAATCAAATAACCGGTTTATGCATGCCGAAATTGAGCCGAACTCTTTTAGTTAAAAAGAACTGTATTATATGTCTAAATGGTTTTGGGTAAATACTGTCCTGAGGACAGGTGACTCGGTTTCTAAAAATATATTAAGATCCACTGAAACATTAACTCGGTAGATATTCAAATTCGTACTCTTTGGTTTGCTTTAATTGGCTGTGTCTGGTTTTGCGAAATTACTGCTACTTTTTAGGCAGTGCCCATTTACACGACACTTTCCAATTAATGGCAGTTGTTTTGCCATTTTTTGTGCATGACAATTAATGGCAGTGCTCAAAAAACGGCACCAAATCGTTTCACTTCTGATAATTTTTTGTATTCGTCTGTTTGATTACAGCAGTGCAAAAAATATGAAGTTTACACTAAAAAGAACACAAAAAGTTAGAAAAAATTTTATATAAGTAAACAAAGTACAAAGTATAATAACAATAGTATATAAGATGCGACAAAAGTAACACTATTTTTAAAGTACCTTTGAAATGGCTATATTTTTTGTGAGTGATATACTGAATCTTTTTTTTACTTATTTGACATTCTTATTTATTGATTAAAACAGTTTTTTGTTTTGTTAAACCGGTCATTTTTATAAATGATTTCTTCACTTTTTTACAAAAAAATAACTTTAATAACAATAAATACCAAAAATGAGTTTGAAAATATATTAACTGATTTTACAATTATTTTAGTATATCGCAAAAATAATAAAGTTACACACGCTACTATTAATATTGATTCAAGAATCATTTCTAGAATTTCGTTTATGGTTACAGTTTCGCTTTTTAATTGTTTCTTAATTAGTTGACGCCGCAGGGAATAAAAACTCGAAATGCTTTTTTGGCGAAAGCACCATTCCTTCCGATCTTGTAAACAAAAACTATTGGTGTTTTGTATTACTAAAAATTTGAATTTATTTTACGGATCAATTTTAAATGGCAATTTTTTTATATAGTCTTGAGCACGCAATGAAAAAAACTAAAGAATAAACTACATTTAACATTTTTTTAATTTTTTAGAAAAAATATTTTAGAAGATTATTATTATTATTATTGGACCAAATGACATTTATATGAACCAGGTAGATATTATATTTAAAAATGAAGACTACTATTTGGATTTACGATTAATAAAAACCAAGTAAGTTTTTATCACTAAATGATTTATTGTTTTGTAAAACTAATATATTAATTATCGATAATTTTTTTCCATCATAACCATCTAAATCAAATTGCCATTGATTTATTATATCAATTAATTTATAAATGATATAAAATAAACCAAATGTATGGGTTAAAATAATATGGTT
>JASAMX010018813.1:0-31298 GCA_030248175.1 Microlaimidae sp. YZB2_3 | reverse complement strand
ACATAGCAAAAATTACGGTAATTTACTCATATAAAAATTATATTTTAGAATATCCAACTGACAAAAAATTCGACAAATCGGAAAAAAAGCAGGAACCAAATGATGTTTTTGTTTTTAATTTATGTGAATAAAATTCTAAACTTATAAAAAAATCGAAAAAAAAAATTATTAACAGTAAAATAACAACGTGGTTTTAGGAGGGTTGGACCTCCCCACCTATGTCAAAGCGACTACGCCTAACTTGATTGCGCCACGGCACCATGGGTGGATTAAGTTTGAAAACACATATATAAACAAATATTCTGTAATAAATCGAATCTAATTGGCTATAAAGTGACGTCAGATTCTTTGTGATTTGAGATTGGTTTCTTATTGTTGGGCATTTTTTAATCAAACGAACAACTGTCCCAGCCACGTCGGTTTTACCTTTAGTTCATTTCTGAAGAAGCGTCAAATTTAGGTTAAAACCAGCTTTTAGACATTATTAAAAATTACAGCATGAAAAAATTTAAAAATCTTTTTAAATTTCTAAGAGGAGCAAAAACCAAGGCGTAAATTGGATTTGATTTTCCGGTACCGGAGACGGCGTAAAAAACCGAAGGAGTTATAAATGTTAGTCGGAGTTCCTCGGCTGAAAAAATTCTATTAGCGTTTTAGTTTGGAATTTTTCGAGGCCTTTAACTATGTTTTTTATATAAAACGGGAGAGGTTAAAAATTTAAGTGGACGCTTAATACTTTTTCGGTGTTAGTGTTAAACTTTTATACGTTTGGATCATGATGGATAATCTAATAAAGGTATGTCACAGCGGTCTGTAGCAGCGTGCATCATAAATTCCAATTAGGTCCACACGTCCGGGCCTAGACCCGCATGCCCGGGACTAGACCCGCATGTCCGGGACTAGACCCGCATGTCCGGGTCTAGACTCGCATATCTGGACACGAGGAAATGAGTTATTGTACACAATAAACAAGGATATTGGGCAAAGAAAAATTACGTTCCTTATAAATTCGAATATTGTTTATGACAGGAGTTTGATTCAAAACGTACTACAATTTATAAAAATCATTTTTAAACAAAAATCGCATGCTTTTTTTGTTTAATTGAAAATGTCTGGTCATAATATTAAACTAAATAAAAGCTTTAAAAAACTGTAATATTTGTTTTCAGATAATTAAAAAAAAATTCTTTAAGGTCTCTCCAGACAGTTTTCTTAAGTATGGAAAATCGCAACGTTCTACATACGAAATCTCGTGAAATACAGTAATAATTCACTAAAAAATTTATATGAGTGTTTAAAAGGCAGAAATATCACGATTATAAAGTGGACATTCATTATATAATTGTAAGTAATTGAAATAATTGATATTAAAAATCAAATTGCAATGAAATTTTTTAAAAACCCTTAAAAATATTTACTGCACACTATTAAAAAAATACTTCCAATAGAGAGACACCGTTACCCTTTTTCACGTAAGGCAACACACATGCACACACATACACACACACGCATGCACACACGCACACACACAGACACACACACGCACACACACAGACACACACACACACACGCACACACCCACACACACAGACACACACACGCACACACGCACACGCACACGCATAAAAAAAAACAAATCACTCTATTTGTTTACTTTTTTATTTTTAATTTATTAAAAAAATGTTTTTGTTTCTTGAATTTTTTTCTTAGGCGGCATTTTTGTTTTTTTAAGTTTCATTAAACTTGTGTTGTAAGAATAGCTTGTAAATTACTTAACTTAATACCAATTTTTAAAATAATTCATATAAATTTGTCAAACAATGTACATGTGGGTTTAAATTTTAAAACAATTTCTAGTTTTTTGATTTGCTTTACTCTATGAACCTACCTAGCATAACAAAAATTGGGTCAGCAATCCTACCAAGAAACAAAGTGGCTCTCAAATCAAATGCATTTTTTGTATTATTTTTGAAATTAGAAATACGTTAAATAATAAAACATTTATTTGGGAAATATTAGTATGGTTTTTTGTATTATTTTAAAGCATTACAAAATGTTTTTTTCTGGTTACCAAAATAAATTTACATAGAAGAAATAGGACACAACCAGATATCCGATCCGATGCGATCCGGTGATCTGGGAGATTCGGTCATTTTTTGATCTGATCTGATCTGACCAGATTTTTTTTAGATCTGGTAAATGTCAGATTTTTTTCCATGTTAATGTCAATTATTATAATTTTTTTGCATTTTTTTGTTAGACTTATAAGCTTAAAAATTATACATTGCTTTAATACTATTTGTGCGGCAGAACCATGCTGATCAGTCACAACTCTCCTTATCAGGAAGTTCTTAGTCTATACATCAATACATGGTCAACCAATGAAATAGACTAAACATCAAATAAAATTAGGAGGGGGTGTTGAATTTTGGTAAATCTAACGAAACAGCAGCAGAGAATACCACTTCATATTATGAAATGTAAATAGCAATATTTTCTAAAATATATTTACAAATAAAACAGTTACTGGGCCTTTAAGAGTTAACCAGACATAATAAAAACTATATTTAATATTTAAAAGATATACATAGCTTGTACATCTATAAATAATATATTATATTTAATATAAATTTATATTAAAAGTTTTGGGTTTCCATGATTGATAAATAAATATTCTAACAGGATTTAACCCCAATGAATCAATTGTAAGCTAGGCAGCTAACAAAATCTTTATTCTAACGTTTCAAAGCATCAGCGTGCTTCTTTCTCAAGGCTAGTAATGGTGTTCACATGTACTAATTACTTTTCCTGTAATATCAACACATACTAACGGTGCAAAGATATGTTGATTACTATATAGGGTAGTGCATTTAATTTCGGTACTTTTTTGTTTTTCCGATGTAACTTTTTACTGTATGGCCGGATTTTCATGTTTGATAGCTCATTTTAAAGCTTTTACGATACTGCGTTGAGTCACAAAAGTTTCACTGTACGAAAATAGTTTTTTACTTAATTAAATCAGTTTTTTAAAAAATGGAAAATTGCCGAAATGTGTGCATTTAATTTCGGCACTTTACAAACAATCGATTGTTTCTCAGTTAAAAAATCATCATTTTCCAAAATTTAAAAGCCTATCATTATCTCCAGACAGTTTTCTTTAATTTAAGCTTCTACTTGTTGTTCAACGTGTAACTGGCAAAAAGTTACAGCTAAAATGCCAAATGGTATCAAAATGAGCAAAATTTGGGGAAAAAGTGCATTTAATTTCGGCACTTTTTAAATGGACCCGCTTAATCGAGTTTAAAGTAAAGTGCTATGACCCCTATACATTACAACGTTGTCTATTAACTATTTACAACTAAAATTAAACATGCGACCAATTAATTCAATACGTTTATACCTACAGCAAATGAGTGCCGAAATTACACTATTTTATTTTATAACGATTGCTCACCACAGACGCAACGTAGAACCACGGGGACTAAAAATTCGGAAAATAGACTAAATTTTACCAGGACAGCTTAATTTTTAAACCAATTTATTGCGTAATCATGAAATGCCCATGTTCTAAAAACGAGTATCAATTTTATTTTTTATAAGTCACACAATTTCACATGAAAATATCATAACATAACAAATAAAAAGCTCACGACAGTCATCTACATAATTAGCTCTCATTTGAGCTATCAAACATCGTATTCAGTCCAGGATTACCAAAGATATAGTCCAAAATCAAAAATGCCCAATTGGGAAAAGTGCCGAAATTAAATGCACTACCCTATTTGTTGTTAAAAATGAATATACTGATTAACACACTAACGGTGTTAACATGAACTAATTACTATATCTGTAATCATGAAATGATCACTCTATCTGTAATCAGAAACCAAAAACAAAACACACTAATAGTGCTTAAATATTCTGACTACTTTAATGGTAATCAGAAATGAAAAATAATGGTAAACACACTCACGGTTTCTCAAGTACTGACTATTCTAGCGATAATCAGAAAAAAATGTATATATAGCACAGTAATTATAAAATTAGAGTGCTTTTAATTTTTAACAATGCATTCAGCAATGCAAGGTTGATGAAGAAGCTGGCCAAGACAGATGAGCTGACAATTGTTGCCTTGTTTGTTTGGCCTAAATGGTGTGAACAATTGCGGGTAAATTTAATTTTAGCCGCGCCTTAGCTTTAGGACTAAAGGTTCAAAAATCGTTTAGCCTTAGCTTTAGTACTCAGCCCAAAAAAGGCTTAGTACTAAAGCACTTTAGCCTTAGCTTTTGCCAAACTGACAAATATTCCTAAATTTTAAATATTATCCCTGTTTTAAGGTAATACTTAGCATTACATTGTTAAGTTTACAGTAAAAAAACTCAACATTAAAGTTTTTAACGTTTATTCAATTAGATTTTAATTTTATTTTTTAAAAAATATTATTTTAGAGAGTTAATCTTATAAGTTTTAAAGTTTGTTTTGTTTTTTACAAAATTTAAGAAATTAAGGACGTTCAAAATGTCATATAGTATTTGTGATACGTCAAAAAAGTTTTGATCTGTGGGAATGGTCTGGTGGGAGGAGTGTTTTAGCCAATTAGCGCTTGAAAAAAAATGCTTTTTTCCTATGCGCTGGTTGGCTACAAGTGATTTTATACCTTTATAACTCTGTGAAAAATATTTTTTCAAATACTGAAGAACTTCCCTTTAAACTGGAAGGGTTTTGACAATGGTTTATTGCAAAATGTTTATCTTGAAATGTAAATAGTCATCAAAAATGGTTAACTATCAAGAATATTTTTTTGGAATAAATATCTTGCAAAAGCAACAAAACACATATAACCAACATTTTTAGATAAAAATCATCCTTATTGCATAATAAATTTTAAAAAAATGTCCACATGAAATAATAAAAATAAATTTTTTTAATAGTAAGCATTTAGAAACTCAAAAAGATGCTTCAAAAAATGAAGAAAAATCGTCTTTTTTAATGTTTAAACAAAAATAAGTAAAATAATAAAAAAATACAAAAAAGTGTAAAAATCCATACTCACAGAATACCAAAGCTCCATTTGATTTTTTTTATCAACCATTATTGTTCAAATAACTTACTTATGTTACTTTTCAGGTATATGAAAAATAGTATATTCAAGTGAGGTGAGCATAGTTTTAGCAGCTAAGGGAGGAGGGAGGGGTTGGGGTGGTTGGTTACCCGGGGTAAATTGCATCTTAAAATTCTGGGAGAGAGGTCGGAGAGGCGATCTTCTCCTTCGCATACCCGCTGGCCTCTTCAGAGGGGTAGGCCCAAGATGAAAAATTTTGAGAAACTGAAAGAAGTTCAGGGTGTGTCTGGTTTTCAAAAGAAAATACTTTAGAAGTGTCTGATTTAAATTTTGGAGGTGATTCAGTGTAAGGAGTAATTTGTTGATAAGAACTTTATTTCTGTCTTGAGGGGGTCCGAAATTTCTGAGGTTAAAAGGGGGGGGGGGGGTAAGGTGGGCCCTACCATTACCTCCCTTTTTCACCTGGATATCACAGCTCTTCTATTAAATAATCATGTTTTTGGGTTGGTGGGAACATTAAGATCTTTTAGTGATTTTTCATTTCTCTTGGCAAAAGCTAACGTTTTGCCAGGTCCATACCTTTTGCCGAGCTTTTGCCAGCTAATTTCAGTTTAGCCGCGCCTTAGCTTTGAGTACTAAGCCCAAAAAACCCTCTAGTACTAAAGCACTTTAACCCTTAGCTCTAGACCAACTAATGACCCTGGGCAAGTTTGGCAACAATGAGTGTGTGGGAAAAGGCAAACAAAAGTAATGATAATATGGTACAAGCATTTGCATAACTAACGTATTAATATTTTAAATATTGTACAATTTATTGCTACAAGCTTACAAAGAGCATAGAAATCAAAATATGAGATGAGACAATATGTTTATTGTTATAGTTGTATTGTAATCTTGTTCTTGCCTTGTTTTAAAAACTAAATTTGTTAGTTGTGTGTTATTATTTGAAAAAGTTTATATGGGTTTATTTATAATATGAAAACCCATTACTATTTTAACAAACACGTTATATATAGTTATAAAAAAGCATATGGTTTAATTAGGTTACCCAATTTTTTTTCATTTTTCTATGTTGCTGAATGCCTCCCCCTATTGTGATAAGGAGGGGGGACTTGCGTGTTGAGGTGGTGAAGGTGGTTTTTTTTTTCTTCTTCTTCTGGAGTGTGTTTTGTGGTTTTGTGTTTTTTTGTGTGTGTGGGTGGGGTTGTGGGTGTTGTTGATTGCTGTTTGTGTGTGCTTGGGGTGATTGTGTTTGTTTTGTGTGTGTTGTGGTGTTATGTGTTTGTTTTGTGTTTCTGTGTGGCGGGTGTGGCGTGTGGGGCGTGGCGTCGTGTCGTGGGGGTCGGAGGCGCCCCCCAATAGTTAACTAAGATGGTTAATTCATCAGCTCATCACACCCGGACATATTCGGCAAATGCAGAAAATGAACAACTGCGGGCCAGAGTAAATGAATTGGAGGCTGAGCGTGATAAACTTCTGACCCGTGTTGAAAAGTTGGAAGCTGCTATTAAGACCTCGGGTGGCATTGATGAAGCTTCCATTGCTAAAATTTGCTCCAGGGTTATTCAAGACCTTCTACCATGGATGGAGGAGCGCGTGAAAAAGGCTGAAATACAGCGAGAGCATTGTACTGTTGCTGTAGTTGCTGGTCTACAAGAATCAAAGACCAAACAAGAGGAGATGGAAAAAGCTCAAAATCTTGTGGAGGAAGCAATCAATAACTATGGAGATGATGTAAATCACACCGTTATTGACTGCTTCCACATTGATAAACCAGATCCTAAAAGACCCAGATTGCTTAAAATTCAGTTCCTTAACAGCAAGATTCGTAATCGGTTTGTTCGAACCAATAGTAAATTGAGAAAAACGGAACTGTACAAGAACGTCTGTGTGAGGCCATCCCTTAGTAGTGAACAGCGCAAAGATCAGATGGCGCTTCTAGCCAAGGCAAGAGAATTACGCAGTGAAGAACACAAAATCTTTGTTAGATACACAGACTCAGGGGACCCTTACCTATTTGATCAACAAAAACAGTGCATTGTGGAAATCGAAAGCTCAGAGAAAATCTCTAAATAGGAAAAAACGCAACCCAGTTGCAATTTAGTAACTTCAAAAATAAGTGTACAAGATAAAAAAACAGATTCTCTTAAATTTAAATGTAAATCAAATTTTCTTAAATTTATAACAGTAAATGCAAGATCTCTTTTAAATTGTCTAGATGAATTTGAGCTTTTGATTTCTGGAGCTGATATTAATTATGGATCGCCCAATGTGATTTTTGTTCAGGAGACCGGCCGACGAATCCCCATCAAAATACTAATGGCAGTGTGGAAAGGACAGACCTATGGAAATAGGTAAGGGTCCCCTGAGTCTGTGTATCTAACAAAGATTTTGTGTTCTTCACTGCGTAATTCTCTTGCCTTGGCTAAAAGCGCCATCTGATCTTTGCGCTGTTCACTACTAAGGGATGGCCTCACATATACGTTCTTGTACAGTTCTGTTTTTCTCAATTTACCGTTGGTTCAAACAAACCGATTACGGATCTTGTTGTTAAGGAACTGAATTTTAAGCAATCTGGGTCTTTTAGGATCAGGTTTGCCAATGCGGAAGCAGTCAATAACGGTGTGATTTTCATTATCACCATAGTTATTGATTGCTTCCTCCACAAGATTTTGAGCTTTTTCCATCTCCTCTTGTTTGGTCTTTGATTCTTGTAGACCAGCAACTACAGCAACAGTACAATGCTCTCGCTGTATTTCAGCCTTTTTCACGCGCTCCTCCATCCATGGTAGAAGGTCTTGAATAACCCTGGAGCAAATCTTAGCAATAGTACCTTCATCAATGCCACCCGAGGTCTTTATAGCAGCTTCTAATTTTTCAACATGGGTCAGAAGGTCATTTCGCTCAGCCTCCAATTCGTTTACTCTGGCCCGCAGTTGTTCATTTTCTGCATTTGCCGAATATGTCCGGTTGTGATGAGCTGATGAATTAACCATGTTTTAACTTAGTACTTGGGAAGGCTCCAAAGTCCCTCCAATACGGCTCTAAAGTCCCACACTGCGGCTCCACACTGTGGTTTAAGATTTGAATGTAGTCAAGGGGTTTTAACGTAAGTGGGTATTTATTTAATATAAAGATTTAGTAATTATAACAATTGCACAATCACAAAACTAATACACAATCGCACCTAAAATTGCACAAATCAAAGTAACATAATATGCAAATTTTAGTTTAAACATCTTATTAACAACCAACAGGTACACAAAAAGTAAAACTAAAATAAACCTATATGTGTAAACGCTATCAAAGATGAAGGATAAAGGTTTATTTTACTTATAACCATGTTTAGCCGGTTCAACTAAAACAGTTATTTAGTTCTCATCTTAGTCTATTTTATCACTTAATATTTTTGGGGGAGGTGCGATTCATCAGCAACTATTTTTTTAAAATAATGAAATATAATGGGTTATCATAATTAAACCTTATGCGTTTTTTTAAAACTAACTAACAAGTTTTTGTTAAAATAGTAATGGGTTTTCATATTATAAATAAACCCATATAAACTTTTTCAAATAATAACACACAACTAACAAATTTAGTTTTTAAAACAAGGCAAGAACAAGAATTGCAATAAACTATAACAATAAACATTTGTCTCATCTCATATTTTGATTTCTATGCTCTTTGTAAGCTTGTAGCAATAAATTGTACAATATTTAAAATATTAATTAGTTAGTTATGCAAATGCTTGTACCATATTATCATTACTTTTGTTTGCATTTTCCCACACACTCATTGTGGCCAAACTACGGGTGTCATTAGTACTAAAGTTAAGGCTAAAGTGCTTTAGTACTAAAGGGTTTTTTGGGCTTAGTACTAAACCTAAGGCGCGGCTAAACTGAAATTAGCTGGCAAAAGCTCGGCAAAAGGTATGAACCTGGCAAAACGTTAGCTTTTGCCAAGAAAATGAAAAATCACTAAAAAATCTTAATGTTCCCGCCAAACCAAAAACATGATTATTTAAAGAAGACTGATATCAGTGAAAAAGGTAGGTAAGGTGGGGTCCACCTTGACCCCCCCCCTTTTTAACCTCAAAATTTCGGACCCCCTAGACAAAAATAAAGTTCTTATCAACAAATTCTCCTTAAACTGAATCACCTCCAAAATTTAAATCAGACACTTCTAAAGTATTTTCTTTTGAAAACCAGACACACCCTGAACTTCTTTAAGATTTCAAAATTTTTCATCTTGGGCCTACCCCTCTAAAAAGCCAGCGAGTATGGAAGAACACTCTCGAACCTCTCTCCCAGAATTTAAGATGCAATTTACCCCGGGTAACCAACCACCCCAACCCCTCCCTCCTCCCTTAGCTGCTAAAACTATGCTCACCTCACTTGAATATACTATTTTTCATCTAAAAGTAACATAAGTAAGTTATTTGAACAATAATGGTAAATAAAAAAATCAAATGGAGCTTTGATATTCTGTGAGTATGGATTTTTATACTTTTTTGTATTTTTTTATTATTTTACTTATTTTTGTTTAAACATTAAAAAAGACGATTTTTCTTCACTTTTTGAAGCATCTTTTTGAGTTTCTAAATGCTTACTGTTAAAAAAAATTTATTTTTATTATTTCATGTGGACATTTTTTAAAATTTATTATGCAATAAGGATGGTTTTTTTTATAAAAATGTTGGTTATATGTTTTGTTGCTTTAGATATTTATTCCAAAAAAATATTCTTGATAGTTAACCATTTTTGATGACTATTTACATTTCAAGATAAACATTGCAATAAACCATTGTCAAAACCCTTCCATTTAAAGGGAAGTTCTTCAGTGTTAAAAAATATTTTCACAGAGTTCTAAAGGTATAAAATCACTTGTAGCCAACCAGCGCGTAGGAAAAAAGCGATTTTTTTTCAAGCGCTAATTGGCTAAAACAGCTCCTCCCACAACCATTCCCACAGATCAAAACATTTATGACGTGTCACAAATACTATATGACATTTTGAACGTCCTTAAAATCTTGAAATTTTGTAAAAAACAAAACACACTTTAAAACTATAAAATTAACCCTAAAATAATATTTTTTTAAAAAATAAAATTAAAATCTAATTGAATAAACGTTAAAAACTTTAATGTTGAGTTTTTTACTGTAAACTTAACAATGTAATGCTAAGTATTACCTTAAAACAGGTATAATATTTAAAATTTAGGAATATTTGTCAGTTTGGCAAAAGCTAAGACTAAAGTGCTTTAGTACTAAGCCTTTTTTGGGCTTAGTACTAAAGCTAAGGCTAAACGATTTTTGAACCTTTAGTCTTAAAGCTAAGGCGCGGCTAAAATTAAATTTCCCGGCAATGCACACCCGTAGGCCAAACAAACAAGGCAACAATTGTCAGCTCATCTGTCTTGGCCAGCTTCTTCATCAACCTTGCATTGCTGAATGCATTGTTAAAAATTAAAAGCACTCTAATTTTATAATTACTGTGTTATATATACATTTTTTTTCTGATTATCGCTAGAATAGTCAGTACTTGAGAAACCGTGAGTGTGTTTATCATTATTTTCCATTTCTGATTACCATTAAAGTAGTCAGAATATTTAAGCACTATTAGTGTGTTTTGTTTTTGGTTTCTGATTACAGATAGAGTGATCATTTCATGATTACAGATATAGTAATTAGTTCATGTTAACACCGTTAGTGTGTTAATCAGTATATTCATTTTTAACAACAAATAGGGTAGTGCATTTAATTTCGGCACTTTTCCCAATTGGGCATTTTTAATTTTGGACTATATCTTTGGTAATCCTCGACGGAATACGACGTTTGATAGCTCAAATGAGAGTTAATTATATGTAGATGACTGTCATGAGTTTTTTATTTGTTATGTTATGATATTTTCATGTGAAATTGTGTGATTTATAAAAAATAAAATTGATACTCGTTTTTAGAACATGGGCATTTCATGATTACGCAATAAATTGGTTTAAAAATTAAACTGTCCTGGTAAAATTTAGTCTATTTTCCGAATTTTTAGTCCCCGTGGTTCTACGTTGCGTCTGTGGTGAGCAATCGTTATAAAATAAAATAGTGTAATTTCGGCACTCATATGCTGTAGGTAAAAACGGATTGAATTAAATGGTCGGATGTTAAATTGTAGTTGTAAATAGCTAAAAAACAACGTTGAAATGTGTAGGGGTCATAGCACTTTACTTAAACTCGATTAAGCGGGTCCTTTTAAAAAGTGCCGAAATTAAATGCACTTTTTTCCCAAATTTTGCTCATTTTGATACCATTTGGCATTTTAGCTGTAACTTTTTGCCAGTTACACGTTGAACAACAAATAGAAGCTTAAATTAAAGAAAACTGTCTGGAGATAATGATAGGCTTTTAAATTTTGGAAAATGATGATTTTTTGACTGAGAAACAATCGATTGTTTGTAAAGTGCCGAAATTAAATGCACATATTTAATTTCGGCAATTTTTCATTTTTTTAAAAACTGATTTAATTAAGTAAAAAAAATACTTTCGTACAGTGAAACTTTTGTGACGCAACGCAGTATCGTAAAAGCTTTAAAATGAGCTATCAAACATGAAAATCCGGCCATACAGTAAAAAGTTACATCGGAAAAACAAAAAAGTGCCGAAATTAAATGCACTACCCTATATAGTAATCAACATATCTTTGCACCGTTAGTATGTGTTGATATTACAGGAAAAGTAATCAGTACATGTGAACACCATTACTAGCCTTGAGAAAGAAGCACGCTGATGCTTTGAAACGTTAGAATAAAGATTTTGTTAGCTGCCTAGCTTACAATTGATTCATTGGGGTTAAATCCTGTTAGAATATTTATTTATCAATCATGGAAACCCAAAAACCAATCAAACTTTTAATATAAATTTATATTAAATATAATATATTATTTATAGATGTACAAGCTATGTATATCTTTTAAATATTAAATATAGTTTTTATTATGTCTGGTTAACTCTTAAAGGCCCAGTAACTGTTTTATTTGTAAATATATTTTAGAAAATATTGCTATTTACATTTCATAATATGAAGTGGTATTCTCTGCTGCTGTTTCGTTAGATTTACCAAAATTCAACACCCCCTCTAATTTTATTTGATGTTTAGTCTATTTCATTGGTTGACCATGTATTGATGTATAGACTAAGAACTTCCTGATAAGGAGAGTTGTGACTGATCAGCATGGTTCTGCCGCACAAATAGTATTAAAGCAATGTATAATTTTTTAAGCTTATAAGTCTAACAAAAAAATGCAAAAAAATTATAATAATTGACATTAACATGGAAAAAAATCTGACATTTACCAGATCTGAAAAAAAAATCTGGCCAGATCAGATCAGATCAAAAAATGATCGAATCTCCCAGATCACCGGATCGCATCCGATCGGATATCTGGTTGTGTCCTATTTCTTCTATGTAAATTTATTTTGGTAACCAGAAAAAACATTTTGTAATGCTTTAATTTAATACAAAAAACTAATATTTCCCAAATAAATGTTTTATTATTTAACGTATTTCTAATTTCAAAAATAATACAAAAAATGCATTTGATTTGAGAGCCACTTTGTTTCTTGGTAGGATTGCTGACCCAATTTTTGTTATGCTAGGTAGGTTCATAGAGTAAAGCAAATCAAAAAACTAGAAATTGTTTTAAAATTTAAACCCACATGTACATTGTTTGACAAATTTATATGAATTATTTTAAAAATTGGTATTAAGTTAAGTAATTTACAAGCTATTCTTACAACACAAGTTTAATGAAACTTAAAAAAACAAAAATGCGACTAAGAAAAATTCAAGAAACAAAAACATTTTTTTAATAAATTAAAAATAAAAAAGTAAACAAATAGAGTGATTTGTTTTTTTTTATTTGTGTGAAAATTTTTATTTTTCTTTGAACAAATTTTATGTTTGGAATTATTTTTTTTAATTAAAATTAAAATCTAAGTCTAAAAACTATGAGCAGTGTAAAGATGAACAGATATACCTGATAAAAAATTTTTAAAAACAACAAAACTAAAGGTTAACCCAACATGGCTGCAACAGTTGTTCGTTGGATTAAAAACTGCCCCCCATTAAGTAATCACTCAAATCATGAGATTCTTACATCACTTTATCAGCCAATTAGATTATGGCAATAAATTGAATCTAATTGGCTGATAAAATGACGTCAGATTCTCATGATTTGAGTGGTTACATAATGGGGGGCATTTTTTAATCCAACAAACAATTGGTGCAGCCCCGTTGGGTTTACCTTTAAAATATTATCAATTACATTTTTTTTATTTTTATTTATTTTGTCAAACGACAGGAACATACAGAAGCAAGTAAATAACCGCACTGAAATTGCATGTAAATTATTCATTACTTATAATAAACAATATAATATTTTAAAGTGTAAATTGAAATTATTCTTTACTTATGATAAACAACATAATATTAAAGTAATAAAGACTTATTATATCACTTCATAAAGATAATTATATAAATGTTACAAAATTCAAAAAAAAAAAACAAACAAACATTCTAATCTAGTTTTAATAAAACAACCATTTTGATTGAGTATTTCGGTTTACAAAAGTAAAAAAAAACCTTTGCAGAACAATTTCGCAATTTTATAGATATACTTTTAAGCTTTTAGTCAGCTTAATTTATTCTGCGTTACTTTTCTCTGCACTTGCAAATAAAAACAAATATTCAGTAATAAGAAGTATGTATTTTCCATGATTTAAAGTGTATTTTTAACATTAGATTGAAATTTTCCATTTAAATTTTTTAAAATTTTTTAATAAAAAGTAATATTAGGGATAGATTAAATTGTAGGTTTTACCCCAAGAAAAAAATTTTAAATTAAATAATTTTTAGTTTAAAAATACACCAGAATTTCTGGAAAAAAACAATTTTCAATAAAATCTACATTTTTTTAAATTCAAGTTATTTTAAGTTTTAAATTATTTTAGTCGTAGCTTCAATCAATCAGTTTGTTTATCAAGAAAGAAACAATTAAACAACATCAAAAACAGTGATGCGAACTAATCACGGTCGCCAAACTGGTCATAGACATGGTTTATTCTAGAATGTGACTTAAGTAATAGGCACTAATTGAGGCCACTTTGAATACTTTTTCTAAATTGTTTTATGGACGAGGCTGAGACTCGGTTTTGCGATAACATATTCCATTTTGATATCGCTCTGTTAGAGAAAAAAATTTTTTACGTTGATTCTATGTTTTTTTATTTCAAATTTTATCTTACGTTTATTTTATGTTTTTCCATTTCAAGTTTATATGTGTGACCTCTAGTCTGATTATCACTTAAAGTAAAAAATGTGTTTTGATTACTATTAGTAATTTTATGTATAACTTTATTCAACAAGATCTTGATTAACTGTCGCTTTTCATAGGTAAATAGTCCTAAAAGTCTTTATCTTTCTCTATATGAAAACTTCCTTAAGTGACATCTTTGGAATAATCTTCTGGTGAATTAACGCTGAACTCTTTCTATACAAGTTATATCTACCTGTAGGTATGGATTCCAAATAACACTAGCATACTCTAATTGAGGACGTATATTATGTGGTATAGGCACGTAAAATACTAGGGATAGAATTTAAATCGACAATTAAAAAACTAAAGCTACAGTGTTATCCTTTTCTCTAAATAATTTCAGAATGATCAGAAGATTTTAAACTTTCCAGTATATAAACGCCTTAATCTTTAACGATTTTATATATTTCAAAAAAAACTTTCATCTATACTGTATTTATGTGTATTTTCTTTGACTTTTGTATCAATCTGCAAAACTTGACACTTGTTTTTTGCCAACTCAAGTTGCAATTCCTCTGCCCAAAAACATATTCTATTAATACCTTCTTGAAGATACTGTGTGCTTCTAATTTCCTTGTCTGGAGATAAAGTAGTGTGCGCTTTAGCGTCGCCGGCAAATAACATAATTTTTTAATATATATCAGGGGCGCAAACTCCGTCAGTATATGAAAATATAATGCTCGCCTCTTTTTGTTTTCTCTTTTGACAGTGTAAATAAAACTATAACAAACTATAAATCAATGGACTCAGAAAAATCAAAAAAAAATTTTCTATTAACCTAGTTTTTGGGTTTTTTGCACGTTGCCAGTTCGGTACGCACATGAACTAAAACTTAATGATTAAAAAAACGCCCCTCATAAATTGCATCCTAGCTCATGCAAATCACGGAATTGAACATAAAAATTAGTACAGAGCTGTTCTACTCAATCAAGCCATTCAATTGGCGTGCTTTATAAAGTAATAAACTATTGTAGTTGCGCGTCTGGTCGTGGGTATTGTAGTCACCTGTTAATTATTACTTCTTAAAGCTCTTTCAGTTAAGAATGCCTTAATCCATCTCAAAAACCTGCCATTAACGCCGTAGGTTTTTAATTTAAATAACAATTTGTCATGCTAAACTTTATCAAATGCTGTAGCAAAATTTAAGTAAATTGGTTGTTTTTTATTTAATTTTTATTTTATTTAATCTAAATAAATTTGCTAAACAAAAAAAACGAAACAAAGTTTCGAAAAAAAAACTTAGATTAAATGGAATAATATAAAGTTAAATAAGTCAAAAAACTAAATGCCAGAAAAGACTGAAACAAGTCTCTTTAAAACCTGCAAATTAATAACAGATTTTGTGACATTTTCAGAAAAACAAAATCCAATAAAAACAATACGTGTGAAAGCTTTAGTTCTAATTTTGAAAAACATTGAAAAATTTGGATTTAACATAATAAGGTGACTTTTTCTTTAATGTTCCTATTTATTACATAAAACAAATTAGCTGCCAAATTATTTGTTAAATTAAAAGTAGCCTTATTTTAAATCTAAATTTTTCAATGTTTTTCCAACTTAAAACTGGATATTTGGTTTTATATAGCCGTTTACACGATGCTTGGTACGAAAATAATGATAAATTACAAAATTTAATGCACAATGCAATAATTTATTTTGACAAAAGTTTTTCATGGTGACTGTAACGCTTGCGTTATACTGTTTTTGTATGGTTTTGACGACCTTTAACTTAATTAATACCGTGGTTTTTACAGCTGGTTAACTCATGTAAAAGCTTAATCTACTTTGTGGGAAATTTATGTGAATTTACCGCGGAATCTGAAAAAAATAAAACTTTAGCCTTTTTACATGTTAATGTTGAAAAATCAAACGGAAAATTTTTAACCTCAATTTATGAAAACAAACTTTTAGCGAAGTATATGCAAACTTTTCCAGTTTTATCCCTCAAAGTTATAAAATCGACCTATTTTATAGTCTACTTTTTCGTTCTTACACTATATGCGGTACTATGAACCAAATACATCAGGAATTTGTTAAGCTTAAGGCTATTTGTAAACTAAACGGCTATCCATAATGTTTCATGGACAAATGCATAAAAAAGTTTTTCGAAAAAATCTTTTTGTTACCTGCTGCGGAAAAAATTATTAATGTGCCAGCGTGTCCGTTGGTGCTCACTTTACCTTTTCTTGGAGCTCTCTTGCTGCAAACTCGTAAACGACTTACTGTTCTACTTAAAACATTGCCCCAAGTTAATTGCAAAATAGTATTCTCCAGTTCTTGTCGCATTGGTGGATTTTTTCAGATTAAGGACCGAATACCAAGGCGCTTGATATCCTATGTGGTATACAACTTCATGTGTGGAACTTGCAATAGTTCCTATACAGGTAAATAAGTACGCCATTTCACCACCAAAATATCTGAGCACCTTGACAGAAGTCCCTTAACTGACCGCGCCACAATGCGTAAAGAAAAATCTGCCGTATTAGATCATTTTCTCGAGTGTGGGTATCAAGCCTCTCCGGGCGATTTTTCTATATTGTATCGTGCGTCCACTGATTTTTACCTCTTGTGTAAAGAAAGCATACACATTGCTCAAGAAAAACCATCGTTAAATAAAAATGTGGCTTCCCTTCCTCTCCAGCTTTTTTCGTTTTTTTCTTTAAAACCTTTTTAATTTTTTTTCTTTTTCAAAATTGTTTTAATATTTTTTTTAATTGTTGTTTATTCTTCAAAACCATTTTATCACTCTTTTACTGTCTTAACCCTTTCTTTCGCTTTATTCGTCTTAAAAATATTTTTCAGCCAATGCTTCTGTTTTAATAAAAAAATTTTTCTGGTCGTTTCGTTTTAAATAAGATTTTCACGTTTTATCTGTCGTAAATTTTATTCTATATTTCCCATAAAAATGTTTTCCCTATTATTTTATAATGTTTTTGGACTCATCCAAAATTTGCGGTTGTTTGCTTGTTATTATATTTTTGGTGGTTCTTGCGTTTTATAATAGTTTATTACTATTTTTTAACTATCATAATTATGGTTATTTTGTGGTCATTTATTAACCATAGTTTAAAGTCATTTATTAACCATAACGCGAGCCAAGTAGGAAAAAGCTTACCCGCCCGCGTTCATTGTTTACGTTGTAAATTACTCTGCACAAAAAAATAACAAGTGAGATTTTTCTTACTTGGCGCATTGTACTTTACGTATTTCCTTTATTATTTATTAGGGTTTGTCTTACGTCTAACAAATTTTTACTGGAAATAAGCTTATAGCATTGTTTTTCTGCTTTAAAAATTTTAAAAACATGATGACCAATCTATTTATTTTCAATGATTTGCAATGATTTATAATGATTTTTTTGCAAGCGGGAAAAAATTAAGTTATATGTACCAACAACAATACCTATGGTTGAATTATATCTGGCTGACGCTGAAAATTAGAATGCAGACATGAAGGGACCAACTAAATTTGTGCGGTAATGACGCTTTTTTAAAAAAACCAATAAGAACGCAAAATTTTTTTTTTAATTCCACCTTTTCACAAAAAATACAAAAATTAACCAGCTTTAGCCCTTAAAAAATTTGCATTTAGGTTACAAATTGGTAATTTAATAAATAATTATTAAAATACCGTTTTTAATGTTTTTTATTAATCCGCTTTAGTGAAAAATTTTTAATGTTTTTGTTGTTAAATAGCCGATTCAATACTGCAAATCTCGCGGTCAGCTAGATTTTTTTTGCCTGGAGAAATTTGCAACCTTTAAAAATTTTTATTGTTCGTTTTGGCAATAGTTATGAACAATCACGACGGTTAATTCAATGTACACAAAGGTCTCGAGAAGAATTAAACGTAATTGGTATATAACGTTGGAACTACAAAAATGAGCATAAAAAGTTTAGAAAACTAACTATTTTGCTCTTTTTTCAACAATTTACTAAAACAAGCGGTTGTCTATGTTTTTTTACTCATGTTTATTAGTTAACCGCCGTTATATACGAATTATTTCCGTTTCTTCCCGAGACCTTTGTGTACATTGAATTAATCGTCGTCATTGCTCAGACCCAGTTTTTTCTAGGTGGCCGAAGTTAATGGCTCGCGCCTTAATTTCGGTCACTATAAAAAAGTTTAAATCTCCATTGATCTTGAAGTGCAACATAAATTTTAAAATTTTGTACTGGAATAACAAAAATAGCTATCGTTTGATTTTTAGACCAGACTTCGGGTGTCGATTGGAAAAATCAGAAAAACTTATCAGAAAAAATAAAAAAGGTGGCCGAAATTAAGTCAGCTACCCTATATTTCAAAAAATTTTCCACAATGAGAAAAATAAGTTGTATTAAAATATAAACTAATTCTAGCAATAATCGAAAATCTATTAAAAAACTTTGAATTAACAGTTTGTTGGTGCAAACGAAATTTGTTTTTTATGAAACCTGTTTTAAAATGTCGAATTTCTTATTTACGGATATAAATAACTTTCAAAAAAATAAACTACAAGTTTCAGAAAGTCTTAACTCTTTTGTTTTAAATTAATACAATATTTTGTTTCAGCTTAACCTGAAGAAGACATATCAATAATAGATAATAATATCTTAATAAAAAGCAAAGCAAAAAACAAAAAATCACTTCATAACATATTACGCCATAATGTTTCACACATTTTGGGATAAACTTTATGTGAAAATCTTGAAAGCGTTTGTGAAAGTTAAAAAATTTTTCAATTTTGTGAATGAAGTTTTCATGTTTTACATGTTATATGAAGTGAATTCCCGAGTGTCTTTTGAAAGCAGATTTGTGTTGATTAAAAATATTTTTTTTTCATTATTGTTATAATTATTCTCTTTTTTATCAATTCTTAAGGATTTAATTCTTCGGTGCGGAAATAATATAAATAATTATAATTAATAAAGAAATTATTTGTGTTTTGTAAATTTCAACCGTGTTATGTGCATGCATCATCAATTCGCCGCCGGGTTCATTGTCTGGCTCTGCAGCGCTCAGTTTTTTTTTAATTTTAAAATAAAAAAATGCTTTAAATTATTTTATCCGCATTTTTTGAACTATTTTTTTGAAATTAAAAAATGTTCCAAATAAAATTTGACCAAATATCTTCTAGTACTGCTCTTTAATTATTTATGAAGTTAGCACAGAAATAAGCTGAAACTTCCAAGGGTTAGTACGGAGTTCTCAGACTCGTCATCATCTTTAATGTCTGAAATCTGAACATACGCCCAGGGATAAATCGTCCCTTTGTCCTACTCTATTCTCAGAGCATTTTTCAAGTTTAGTTTTAATTAGCAATCCAATGATGCTCTTAGATTTTTATATTTTCTTGTGTTTTATATCTAATAATTAATAAAATTAAAAAATACAAATAACCATAAATCAAAAACCCGACAGTCAAAACCCTTCCATTTAAAAGAAAATTGGTCAATGTTAAAAATACAGATAACCATAAATTAAAAATATGTAATATTCTGATAACACTACTAATGTTTGTTTATATCGGAATGAATTCATAGTTTGGTTTTTAAAATCACTTTAATATGGTGCAAGTTGGCTGTTTTAGCGAACGAATGATTAAATAATAAAATAAAATAAAATTAAATTAAATAAAATAAAATAACAAAATTGTTAATTGGATATAATAAACATTGTTTTTATAATTACAACTAGCCTTGAAAAATGCTCTAAGAATAGAGTAGGAAAAAGGTGCGATTTTTCCCCTGGCGTATGTTTAGACAGAAAAGATGTGGACTAGGCTGAGAAGGACATTATGTGGACTATAGGAAATTTGCATTTGGCTTGGCCAGCTGCTCACTAAATAAAAATTTTTACCATATGATAATGATTTGTTTATACATTGATCTAATCACACAGCATTGTTGCGTGTTTTTTTGTTTGATGAAATGTGAATTTAAAAAATCAAACTCACAGCAATCTTTGACAAGCGCGAAATCGCCACATTTTCAATTAGAAGGTTATATTTGTATGTGTAAAAAACAACTATAAATTTGAAAAAGTGGCGATTCCGCGCTTGTCAAAGATTGCTGTGAGTTTGATTTTTTAAATTGACATTTCATCAAACAAAAAAAACATGCAACAATGCTGTGTAAATCATTAATTTCGTCTGAATGAATTACTTTAAAAGAATCCAGTTTATTAAAAATGCCGGTAGCGAATTGAGCAGGGAGCGAATTCTCCAGGGAGCGAATTGTCGTTAATGAAGTAGGTTTGATAAGATTTGCGTTTATAAAAACTTCCAGGAGCGAATTGTCCCGGGAGCGAATTGTCCCTAATGAAGTTGGTTTGATAAGATTTGCGTTTATAAAAACTCCCAGGGGCGAATTATCCCAGGAGCAAATTGTCCCAAGAGCGAATTGTCCCGGGAGCGAATTGTTCCGGTCCCTTTTTCACATGAGCAGAGATTTAACTACGGCAATAGAGCATATACAAGAATAAAATTCAGGTGAGGCGACAATTTATCATCTACGGGCTAAAAATCAGCTCCAAATATTTTTTACAGGAAAACATTTTTGGGGACCCCCCAAAAAAAACGAAAGTCAAAAAACTTAAGCAAATTAAGCTTATTAGTATGAAATTCAGATATGTTTAGTAAAAGTTTTTAGGATTTTAGTATCAGAAAAATATGGGTAATATTTCAGTCATGTAAACTGTTTAGATTTTCATATGGCTAAAGAGCTATTTAAGGTTTTGTTAATTTTAGATGACGCCATCAACAACGATTAACCGCGCAGTGACTTAGCCCATTTAATATAAGGGAAAGAGCGCTCCGAGCTCTTCCCTGATTTTTTTAATTTTTAATACCCTTTTTAAAAAGTGGAACTACCAAAGCCATTTTCCAATCTTGAGGTATACTCCCAGAGTCCAAAGATTTTTGAAATTATAAACGAAATGATTCAGCTAGAGATGGCCCTATGCGTGTAAAAAACTAAGCTGGGAAAACAATCAGGAAGATTAGAGATTTTATTTAGCAACTTTTTTATTGCTTTGATTTCACTTTAGTGTTAAAGCGCACATATTCCAAGTTTATCTTTTTTTGTGGTTTCAAATTAGGTAATCGCCATCGTCAGTAGTGAAAACAGAACTAAAGTATTGGGCAAATAACTCATTTTTTTCTTCGTCACAAATGGCGAAGGACCCATCCTCTTGAAGCAATGGAGGAATATCTTTTTTGCGTTTTAGTTTTTTTTTACAAAGTTGTAAAAAGTTTTTGTATCTTTGAGTCTAAGATTTTAGTTTTAAGATTGATATTATGAATATTCACTGATTTTTGATATCTTTTACACAGAGATCTGTCTCAGCTTTATTTTTCCCCTTTTGTAACTACATATATGCCCCTAAATTTTTTTTGGCTTGTGTCTTTTTGATTTCTAAAGAGTAGTGGTGTTTTTTTAGCTTTATTATTAATTTTTTAAGCTGCACCGTGATATAAAATACCTTCAAAATATCTTCTAGAAGAACCGATTTGAAAGGATCTCAATAACTTCAAATGTTTGAACAGAAAGAAAAGACAAGTTCCCAATTAACAACAGACAGAAACATTGATAACATTTCATAGTTTACTTCAGCAAAGTCAGCTACCCAAACTGCTTTTTCATCTTCCACATTTTAAAATCTTAAACAAATCTACATTGAAAGAAAACCTAACAGGATAGTAGTGATCAGAAATCGAAAAACCAGGAAAGATATCAACGGAAAAATAAAAATTTTGAAGTCGGTGTAAAAATCAAATCTAAAATATTACTATTACTAAAGATAAATTCTGTCAGGGTGAAAATAGATGAGTGGTAAAGTAACCACTCGTTCTTAAGAAAATATCACGTCCGAGACATGACGCAACTAAATAATAATTGGTTACATAACCGCTGAAAACTTTTTTTTAAATTTTTATCGCTCACGCGTTTATTGTTTATTTCTTCCTCGCGGACAGCGGTTACGCCTTTAATTTCAGCCTGGAAGACTTTAAGCTTAGCAAGTTCTTTGACAAGTTGAAACAAAGTTTTAATTCCTCAAAAATATGAAAATACATACTATCCCATTCATTTTGATTGTTTGATATAACATCAGAGGGAAAGCCAAATAAATACATGGCAGGTTGAAATTACCGCCAGCATTAAGTACCTTCAAAATTTTCTAATTTTCTAAAATAAGAATTTTTAACTATTTTTACTTGTTTTCTGCATTTTGCTTTTGGTTTGCAGTACATACTAGTTAAATTTTCGATTTATGAAATACATAATCGATTAAAATTGTTTCTATTTTCTAAAAATTGCTCTTTAATTTTAAACTCGATAACGTTTAGTTTTTTATTTGGTAAAATGCAAACACTGCCTCCTTGCCCATTTTTCCTGTCATTTCTTAATACATTGTAACGAGATTCAGTTTTGTATTAGAATTCTATTTTCTATTGAATCGTTAAACAGTGTCTCTGTTGCCATCACCGTAAGTATTATCCTCCCCAGCCACCAAACATTCGAATTCGACATTGAATATTTTAAAGTTCTTTCGTTAAAACATAACACTTTCAAACTGTGTTTTGGACACAATAGGATGGCGCGAATTCCTATTCAGAATTAAATCTTCGATTTCAAACTTTTTATCTACAGTAAGTCGCACAGGGTGGCGAAAAAAAGCACCCGTGGCAAAGGTGGACAAAAGCACCCGAAAGGAGCGCATTAAAAATATCGCACAGCGGCATTTAATTATTACGTTATAAGTGTAAAATTATTGTGATATATATATAATTTATAAGTATTAAGTTATAAGTTATTATGAAATTTAACTTAAACATTCATTAGCATCCGTTAATAGCTTAATATTTTTAAAGCTTTTGCGATTGGTTTATAACATAAAATTAAATTTAATCAATTGTGTTTTTTGCACTGGATAATAAATGCAAATAACTGACAAGCAATCTATTTAAGCTTCAAATTTCCATAAGCTTCAAATATGCAATTTTTCTATTAGTATTTATTATTTTCTATTATTATTAGTATTTAGATTAGTATTTACAATAGTATAAAATATTTGAGGAATTTTTTACACACCTTGTAGTTTAATTTGTAAAATTTGGCAGCTTCATTTGGTTTATATTGGCGGTGTTAGTTTTAAGATATTTCCAATTGTACACTGAAATTCATAAAACTTTGTAGAGGGCTCATTGGGACTGGGTTCGTCTGCTTTGGCGGGAAAATTGGATCGGTTTTTTAATGTTTTATATTGTCATCGGCATACGTTTTACGTAGATTTTAAAAAAAAAAATTATTCAAAAATTTTTTTAGGCAAAATACAAACAAACATTACGATTTTTTATTTTAGAAATGCTCTTTTGATAATTTTTGGACAATATAAAATTTTTTGAGTCGGTTCAAATAGACAGACCCAGTCTCCTATAGACAATAGACCAGGGGTCGGATTATGAAGAAACACTTATATTTACCCTGATAAATCCATTCCAATGAAAATTAAAAAAAATAATATATATTGTAAATTAATGAGAATGCCGCTGCCGCATATGGGAGTGAAAACGATTTTTTTTCTCGCGCCGCAAAACCACCTCGCGCAAAATAAAAAAAAATAGTCAATGCACGTATTTTATTTTTTATTAAATTAATCCTACGGGAGAAAATATTTATCCATTTCTTGAGTTGGATAAAATTGACGCATCGTAGTTAAACCGCTCATCATGTAAGTATATCCGGCACCCAGCACGATATTTACAATAATTATACGGTTATGTGCGGTTTTTTTAATTATTATTGCGCAGGAAGCGGGATATATGTATACTTACATGTTAAATGAAAAGATAAGCGGTTTAACTACGATGTGTTTATAGAAAAAATTTATCCCGACTTTAACCTGGATAAAATTGATTTTTTACTCACATCCTTATGCACGTAAAAAAAGTTATCCACGGAAAACTTTAAAGCGCGCGTTAAAATGCGACCTCTGGTCCGAAGTTTTATAAATACCAGTGATAGTCTTTTCGTTTAATATTTTTTAATTGTTATTTTTGTTCAATGCTACATAATAGATACGAAATAGTTCGTTTAATTCGGTCAACTCGTTTAAATTAATTCGATAAAACACTTTTAGTTTTTATATAATCTTCAATCCGTACAAGAGATTAAATTTATGAGTCACTAGTTTTCCAAATTATATTATAATCGTTAAAATCGTTTGAAGTTGCGAAAGAGCAGAACCCTTTAAAGTTCCAGTAACTGTATTCGGCATAAATAAATTCTACCAAACCAGCGTTGGCGAAGTTTTATAATTTACATGTAATTTACATAAAAAAAACCGGAGTTGTTAAGGCCATCTACATTTATGATTATAGTACAACAACGTCCGTTTTTAGAAAAGTCTGGATAAATTGTTTTTAGATCGTTATTGCAGAAATTAATAAAATAATAACGTTAAAATCTTCAAAAACTTCAAGGAAAAAGTTTTATACACAATACTGATAACGTAGTAAATAAACACTGGTGCATAATATTTGTCACGCGCTCTTTTTGGGTGCTTTTTTTCTGCTTTACGCACGGGTTTTTTTCCCGCC
Organism: Microlaimidae sp. YZB2_3; assembly: GCA_030248175.1. Lineage (NCBI taxonomy): Eukaryota > Metazoa > Nematoda > Chromadorea > Desmodorida > Microlaimidae > Microlaimidae sp. YZB2_3. Next base: position 6,291 of record JASAMX010018813.1, on the reverse strand, counting down.
TTTACAACATGTGCTTTTTTCTGTAAACCTATGGATCACCATTATTACTGTAAGTAATGTAATTCCGCCTCCTATTACCATCTGTTAAAACCCTTTTTTTTATTCAGTATCCGTTTCTGCACTTTGCGCTGTTCGTAAAAAAATAGGTCTGGTGGAAAATTGCAAAAAATTAATTTCTTCACTTATCTTAAATTTTTCCGTTTTATTGGTAAATGGATTCCGAATATTAACTTTTTCGTATTTAAAATTCTTTTTTGTAGTTACATCACCAAATCCTTTAATTTTAATATTCATACCATCTGGATAAGCGGTACAAAGAAGGTGTATCCACATTGCTTCCCTTTCTTTTATGTTTGATTTTTGGCTTGGCACTTGTTCTAATATTTGTACTTGCATGTCTTTAGAAGAATTACCTTGTTTTGTGAAATGTTCTACTAATTTGGGAAACTGGTGACTCATAAATTTAATCTCTTTGTACGGATTGAAGATTATATAAAAACTAAAAGTGTTTCTGACTAATTTAAACAGTAACCAATTAAACCAACTATTTCGTATCTATTATGTAGCATTGAACAAAAATAACAATTAAAAAATATTAAACGAAAAGACTATCACTGGTATTTTATAAAACTTCGGACCAGAGGTCGCATTTTGACGCGCGCTTTAAAGTTTTCCGTGGATAACTTTTTTTACGTGCATAAGGATGTGAGTAAAAAATCAATTTTATCCAGGTTAAAGTCGGGATAATTTTTTTGTATAAACACATCGTAGTTAAACCGCTTATCTTTTCATTTAACATGTAAGTATACATATATCCCGCTTCCTGCGCAATAATAATTAAAAAAAACCGCACATAACCGTATAATTATTGTAAATATCGTGCTGGGTGCCGGATATACTTACCTGATGAGCGGTTTAACTACGATGCGTCAATTTTATCTAACTCAAGAGGTGGATAAATATTTTTCTCCCGTAGGATTAATTTAATAAAATACGCGCATTGACTATTTTTTTTTTATTTTGCGCGAGGTGGTTTTGCGACCCGAGAAAAAAAATCGTTTTCACTCCCATATGCGGCAGCGGCATTCTCATTAATTTACAATATATATTATTTTTTTTAATTTTCATTGGAATAGATTTATCAGGGTAAATATAAGTGTTTCTTCATAATCCGACCCCTGGTCTATTGTCTATAGGAGACTGGGTCTGTCTATTTGAACCGACTCAAAAAATTTTATATTGTCCAAAAATTATCAAAAGAGCATTTCTAAAATAAAAAAAAATCGTAATGTTTGTTTGTATTTCGCCTAAAAAAATTTTTGAATAAATTTTTTTTTAAATCTACGTAAAACGTATGCCGATGACAATATAAAACATTAAAAAACCGATCCAATTTTCCCGCCAAAGCAGACGAACCCAGTCCCAATGAGCCCACTACAAAGTTTTATGAATTTCAGTGTACAATTGGAAATATCTTAAAACTAACACCGCCAATATAAACCAAATGAAGCTGCCAAATTTTACAAATTAAACTACAAGGTGTGTAAAAAATTCCTCAAATATTTTATACTATTGTAAATACTAATCTAAATACTAATAATAATAGAAAATAATAAATACTAATAGAAAAATTGCATATTTGAAGCTTATGGAAATTTGAAGCTTAAATAGATTGCTTGTCAGTTATTTGCATTTATTATCCAGCGCAAAAAACACAATTGATTAAATTTAATTTTATTTAATTTTTCATAATACTTTGAAATTTAATTTTATGTTATAAACAAATCGCAAAAGCTTTAAAAATATTAAGCTATTAACGGATGCTAATGAATGTTTAAGTTAAATTTCATAATAACTTATGACTTAATACTTATAAATTATATATATCACAATAATTTTACACTTATAATGTAATAAATAAACGCCGCTGTGCGATATTTTTCATGCGGTCCTTATGGGTGCTTTTGTCCACCTTTGCCACGGGTGCTTTTTTTCGCCACCCTGTGCGACGTACTGTAGATAAAAAGTTTGAAATCAAATATTTCAATTCTGAATAGGAATCCGCGCGATCCGATCGCGTCCAAAACACAGTTTGAAAGTGTTATGTTTTAACGAAAGAACTTTAAAATATTCACGTTCGAAATTCGAATGTTTGGTGGCTGGGGAGGATAATACTTACGGTGATGGCAACAGAGACATGGTTTAACGATTCAATAGAAAATAGAATTCTAGATAAACTGAATCGTTACAATGTATTAAGAAATGACAGGAAAAATGGGCAAGGAGGCAGTGTTTGCATTTTATCAAATAAAAAACCAAACGTTATCGAGTTTAAAATTAAAGAGCAATTTTTAGAAAATAGAAACAATTTTAATCGATTATGTATTTCATAAATCGAAAATTTAACTAGTATGTACGGCAAACCAAAAGCAAATGCAGAAAACAATAAAAATAGTTAAAAATTCTTATTTTAGAAAATTAGAAAATTTTGAAGGTACTAATGCTGGCAGGTAATTTCAACCTGCCATGTATTGATTGGCTCTCCCTCGATGTTATATCAAACAATCAAAATGAATGGGAGTATGTATTTTCATATTTTTGAGGAATTAGACTTTGTTCAACTTGTCAAAGAACTTGCTAAAGTTAAAGTCTTCCAGGCTGAAATTAAGGGCGTAACCGCTGTCCGCGAGGAAGAAATAAACAATAAACGCGTGAGCGATAAAAATTTAAAAAAAAGTTTTCAGCGGTTATGTAACCAATTATTATTTAGTTGCGTCATGTGTTTCTCTGCACGTGATATTTTCTTAAAGAACGAGTGGTTACTTTACCACTCATCTATTTTCACCCTGACAGAATTTATCTTTAGTAATAGTAATATTTTAGATTTGATTTTTACACCGACTTCAAAATTTTTATTTCCGTTGATATCTTTCCTGGTTTTTCGATTTCTGATCACGACGATTCTGTTAGGTTTTCTTTCAATGTCGATTTGTTTAAGATTTTAAATGTGGAAGATGAAAAAGCAGTTTGGGTAGCTGACTTTGCGAAAGGTAACTATGAAATGCTATCAATGTTTCTGTCTGTTGTTAATTGGGAACTCGTCTTTTCTTTCTGTTCAAACATTTAAAGTTATTGAGATCCTTTTAAATCGGTTCTTCTAGAAGATATTTTGAAGGTATTTTATATCACGGTGCAGCTTAAAAAATTAATAATAAAGCTAAAAAAACACCACTACTCTTTAGAAATCAAAAAGACACAAGCCAAAAAAATTTAGGGCATGGCATATGTAGTTACAAAAGGGGAAAAACAAAGCTGAGTATAGATCTCTGTGTAAAAAATACAAAAAAATTAGTGAATATTCATAATATTAATCTTAAAACTAAAATCTTAGACTCAAAAGATACAAAAACTTTTTACAACTTTGTAAAAAAAAACTAAAACACAAAAAATATATTCCTCCATTGCTTCAAGAGGATGGGTCCTTCGCCATTTGTGACGAAGAAAAAAATGAGTTATTTGCCCAATACTTTAGTTCTGTTTTCACTACTGACAATGGCGATTACCTAATTTGAAACCACAAAAAAAGATAAACTTGGAATATGTGCGCTTTAACACTAAAGTGATAATAAAAGCAATAAAAAAGTTGCTAAATAAAATCTCTAAATCTCCTGATTGTTTTCCAGCTTAGTTTTTTACACGCATAGGGCCATCTCTAGCTGAATCATTTCGTTTATAATTTCAAAAATCTTTGGACTCTGGGAGTATACCTCAAGATTGGAAAATGGCTTTGGTAGTTCCACTTTTTAAAAAGGGTATTAAAAATAAAAAAAATCAGGGAAGAGCGCGGAGCGCTCTTTCCCTTATATTAAATGGGTTAAGTCACTGCGCGGTTAATCGTTGTTGATGGCGTCATCTAAAATTAACAAAACCTTAAATAGCTCTTTAGCCATATAAAAATCTAAACAGTTTACATGACTGAAATATTACCCATATTTTTCTGATACTAAAATCCTAAAAACTTTTACTAAACATATCTGAATTTCATACTAATAAGCTTAATTTGCTTAAGTTTTTTGACTTTCGTTTTTTTTGGGGGGTCCCCAAAAATGTTTTCCTGTGGTAAATATTTGGAGCTGATTTTTAGTCCGTAGATGATAAATTGTCGCCTCACCTGAATTTTATTCTTGTATATGCAGAAAAAAATTCGCTCCCGGGACAATTCGCTCTTGGGACAATTCGCTCCTGGGATAATTCGCCCCTGGGAGTTTTTATAAACGCAAATCTTATCAAACCAACTTCATTAGGGACAATTCGCTCTTGGAAGTTTTTATAAACGCAAATCTTATCAAACCTACTTCATTAGGAACAATTCGCTCCCTGGAGAATTCTCTCCCTGCCCAATTAGCTACCGGCATTTTTAATAAACTCGATTCTTTTAAAGTAATTCATTCAGAAAAAATTAATGATTTACACAGCATTGTTGCATGTTTTTCTGTTTTGATGAAAATGTCAATTAAAAAATCAAACTCACAGCAATCTTTGACAAGCGCGAAATCGCCACTTTTTCAAATTTATAGTTGTTTTTTACACATACAATATAAAACCTCCTAATTAAAATGTGGCTATTTCGTGCTTGTCAAAGATCGCTGTGAGTTTGATTTTTAAATCACATTTCATCACAACAAAAAAACACGCAACAATGCTGTGTGATTAGTTTTTATGTATAAACAGATCATTACTATATGGTAGAAATTTTTATTGAGTGAGCAGCTGCGCAAACAAAGTGCAAATTTCCTATAGCTTCGCATAACGTCCTTTCTTTCGCAGCCTAGTCCACATCTTTTCTGTCTAAACATACGCCAGGGGGAAAATCGCACCTTTTCCCTACTCTAATCTTAGAGCATTTTTCAAGGCTAGTTGAAATTATAAAAACAATGTTTATTATATCCAATTAACAATTTTATTATTTTATTTTATTTAATTTTATTTATTTATTTTATTATTTAATCATTTCTTTCGCTAAAACAGCCAACTTGCACCATATTAAAGTGATTTTAAAAACCAAACTATGTAATTCACTTCCTGATATAAACAAACATTAGTAGTGTTATCAGAATATTTACATATTTTTAATTATGGTTATCTGTATTTTTAACATTGAATAATTTTCTTTAAATGGAAAGGGGTTTTTGACTGTTGAATTTTTTATTTATGATTATTTGTATTTTTTAATTTTATTAATTATTAGATATAAAACACAAGAAAATATAAAAATCTAAGAAGCATCATTTAAATTTGCTAATTAAAACTCAAACTTGAAAAATGCTCCTGAGAATAGAGCAGGACAAAGGGACGATTTATCCCTGGGCTTATGTTCAGATTTCAGACATTAAAGATGATGACGAGTCTGAGAACTCCGTACTAACCCTTGGAAGTTTCAGCTTATTTCTGTGCTAACTTCATAAATAATTAAAGAGCAGTACTAGAAGATATTCGTTAAATTTATTCTGTACATTTTACTTCAAAAAAATAGTTCAAAAATACAGATAACCATAAATTAAAAAATATGTAATATTCTGATAACACTACTAATGTCTTTTGTCTCAGATTGGAATGAATTCATAGTTTGGTTTTTAAAATCACTTTAATATGGTGCAAGTTGGCGGTTTGATAATGTTATTAAATAATAAATTAAAAAAAATTAAAATTAATAAAATAAAAAAATAAAATTGTTAATTTAATAAACATTGTTTTTATAATTACAACTAGCCTTGAAAAATGCTCTAAGAATAGAGTAGGAAAAAGGTGTGATTTTTCCCCTGGCGTATGTTTAGACAGAAAAGATGTGGACTAGGCTGAGAAGGACATTATGTGGACTATAGGAAATTTGCATTTGGTTTTGGTAGCTGCTCACTAAATAAAAATTTCTACCATATGATAACTTATTGTCTATACATTATTCAATTATATAGCATTGTTGCGAACTTTTTTTGTTTGATGAAATGTGAAATTAAAAAATAAAACTAACAGCAAATTTTGACAAGCGCGAAATCGCCACTTTTTCAATAAGAAGGTTATATTTATATGTGTAATAAAAAACTATAAATTTAAAAAATTGGCGATTCCTGGTTGTGTGAGATCGGCTGCTAGTTTTGATTTTTTAAATTGACATTTCATCAAAGTACAAAAAAACATGCAACAATGCTGTGTAAATCATTAATTTCGTCTGAATGAATTAATGAAACAAAACAAGAAGAGCAATACGTAACTGAACGAAGTAAGACCACATAA
>JASAMX010018811.1:0-11228 GCA_030248175.1 Microlaimidae sp. YZB2_3 | reverse complement strand
GGTTATCAAATAAAAATATATACTTTTTTGCAATTTTTAATCTTTATAAAACGTAACTATAAAGGATCGGACTGCGGTGGGGGGCCGTAAAATAAACCTATCCAGTAGAGGTAATGGGAACTTAGATCCTGGAGTCCTTAGATCCTTGCTTTTGAGTGGCGTCATTTCGAAGCAAACTGGAAAGTACACCGACACCGACCCATTTCCAAGGTTAGGCTAAAGCTAGGGTTAGATTTAGGCTTAGGCTGTTTAATTTTGACGCCATCTGCCAAGGATTTAAGGACTCCAGGATCTAAGTTCCCCCAATCCCAGTAAAAGGCAGTTACTAAAAATGAGCGCGCGAAACGCTGGCTCCGCGCGCGCGAAAAATTCGCGCGCGAATTTTTTATAAATCGCATCACACCACATGCATTTCTAAGCCTAAGCAAAACCTTAAAAACAACCTAAACTTTAACAAATAGCTGCGCGAAAAAAGTTTAGGTTGTTTTTAAGGTTTTGCTTAGGCTTAGAAATGCATGTGGTGTGATGCGATTTATAAAAAATTCGCGCGCGAATTTTTCGCGCGCGCGGAGCGAGCGTTTCGCGCGCTCATTTTTAGTAACTGCCCAGTAAAAGGTATTAGTCCATTTCTGATGTAGTTCATGATATTCGATGGACACCCAATGTATGGACGTTTAACTAATAAATAAAAATGATTTTTTTTCAAAAAGTGTCTTGTCGTTTTTATAAGGTCGCAAAGCAGGGTTTTTCATCTCAGGCAAAAGTGATGATGGTTTTTTTTAAATGTTTGAAAACACAACGTTAAATGAAAATTTATCATGAAAAAATTTTGCTTGATTTTTAGGTTTTGCTTAGGCTCAGGTTTTGCTGTTTAGGCTTGGGTTTAAGTTTAGCTTAGGTTTAGGCTTTTGGTTAGGCTTAGATTTTGCTTAGACTCAGTTTTTTGCTTAGGCTTAGGCTTTTGGTTAGGCTTAGGTTTAGGCTTAGGTTTTGCTTAGCTTAGGCTTAGGCTTAGGTTTTGCTTAGGCTTAGGTTTTGCTTAGGCTTAGGCTTAGGTTTTGCTTAGGCTTAGGTTTAGAAAAATCTTTCTAAAGCTATGGTCAAAAATCGGTAAAAATCGCAGTTTTGTAATTGTATGGGGGATTTTGAACTCCCCCCTTAATATCTCGAGAACGGCTATTAACCGCTAATTATAAGGGTGATATTCAGACTCAGTACCATCAACAATATATATTTTTATGCAAAATTTCAATTGCTGCATTAAATAAAATTTTAAAATTGATTTTAAAATGTTTATAGAAGGGTGTCCATAAAAAATACATTCTGCATAATATCTTCGGAAAGAATCTCTTCTGCAATAATAACATTTGCAAAAATACATTCCATTCCAGTAAAATATCTTCGGAAAAAATAACTTCTCGCCGTGCGTCGCAGAAGATATTATGCTGGAAGGTATTCTTTCCGCCCTTCTAACGCTGAACGTTGGATGAATAAACCGAAGAGTGAGGCGCGCAGCGGAATAGAAATAAACAAATTTTATAATTTAAAACATTACGTACAAGCTGTAAATAATAAAAATATCAACATTTTTTTAACGAAGCATTATTTAATAATGTATCATAATACAATTTAGCTTGATTTTAGGTTTTGCTTAGGCTTAGGAAAATAAATTTAATTAAAACAAAGTTTTGAATAATTTTTAAAGCATTTAAAACTAACTAAGAATGTTTTATACTGAGTTTTCAAAACCATAAAGTTTAGCACAGCGGAATAAAAATAAACAAATCGTATTATTTAAAACATTAAAAACCATTGATAACAAAAATTAGATTTTTTTAATAAAACATTATTAAAAATGCATTACATACAATGAATTACCTAGGTTTAGAAAGATTAAAAGATCGAAGAGACAAAATTAATTTATATGAGTGCTATAAAATTATACATGGTAGGATTCCCATCCGCGTCCCAAAATTCGATTTGACCGACCCTAAAGTAAAATACCCTTATAAAACATCTTCATACCCTAAATTGGACACGTAGACTTGTTTTTTGTGGTTATTTTTGAGATTTGAGCTTTTCATAAAGAGTTATAAGCCGATTTATACCCAAAAATTTCAGCATATTATGCTGAAAAAGGTCATTTTTTTGGTATTAATAGGTTCATAACTCTTTTCGATAAGCCCAAATCTAAAAAATAACCATCAAAACGAAGTCTGTGTATCCGATTTAGTGTACAAAGATGTTTTATATATGTATTTTACTTTAGGATCTGTCAAATCGAATTTTGGGACGCGTATGGGAATCGTACCATTATACATTGCTTAAACAATTTGCAAGCCAATGATTTTTTTTAAGTTTAACTTGCAGCCCACCCGTGGTCATCCATTTAAATTGACAATGGAAGACTGCCGAATTAATGCAAGGAAATTTTCTTTTGCAAATAGGGTGGTTACACCTTGGAACAATCTACTCCCATCACAAGTAACTGTCGATTCTTTGGATGCATTCAAGAAAAGTTTTAAAACTGACTTAAATAAGCGTTCTTTTTGAGCCTTTAAAGTCATATCAGATAGCTATGTTCAGTGATAATTAGTTACAATTGTAATTCATATTGGCGGCAATTAAGTCGCAGATTTGATGTTGTTGATGAAAAAAAAAAGAAAAAAAAATAGAAAAAGAGAAAAAAAAACACAATGATATGATGAAAACAGTATGAATTAAACTATGCATAGACTATGCTTATTATAAAATTAATTCTATTATCTGATCATTAAATAAAAAAAAAATTTCGCTCGATTTCAAGGTTTTGCTTAGGGTCAGGAAAAATAAATTTAATTAAAACTAAGTGTTAATTTGCTTTTAAAGTCTTTTACACTAGTATGATTTTGTACTTTAAGTTTTTAGAAGCATAAAGTTTTTAATTTGTCCATAAGCGAGTAATTTTAAGTTCAGAATTAAACAAACCAGTGTACTTTTCATTTAGTAATTTAGTTTAATAAATTTACCAGTGTATTAATTTATATTTAAAGCGTAGTGTAGTAATTTAGCACAATTTAACATCAATCAAACAGTTTTTGGTTTGTAAATTCGCATAGTTGGCAATGTTTTAAATTATAAGATTGCTTTATTTTAATTTTGCTGCGCGTCTCACTTGTCGGTTTATTTCTTGAAATGCGGAAAGAATACCTTCCAGCATAATATCTTCCGCGACGCACGGCGAGAAGTTATTTTTTCCGAAGATATTTTACTGGAATGTATTTTTGCAAAAGTTATTATTGCAGAAGAGATTCTTTCCAAAGATATTATGCAGAATGTATTTTTTCCTAGCGCCTATAGAAGTAGGGTAGTTTTCTGTCCATACTGGGATGTCCATTGGTTTGCAATAAACTTTATATAACAACAAAAAAGTGCGGACAAGTCCAGAGTTTAATTGTTTGTCCTTAAAAATCCATATTTTCAAAAAAACTTTCTTCTAAAACCATGGTCAAAAATTGGTAAAAATTGCAATTTTGTATGGGAAATTTTGAACTCCCCTTTAATATCTCAAGAACGGTTATCAACATAGATGAACACAGTCAAAAAGCTAGGGGTGTGTGTTTACCCCGGGTAAATGACTTTTCAAAATCTAGGAGGGGGGTCCTAGGGGGGTCGAACTCCCCTAGCTTTTTAGGGGGGGTCGAACCGGGGTACGAAATTTTGAAATCTAGAGGGGGGTCAGGTGGGGTCCGGTGTCCAAAGCAAAACAGTTTTAAACCATAATAACTTTAATAATTGTTCTTTTTATGGGATAATACTACATTTTATTGAATAAAAAGCGATATTCTGGTATAAAAAGGGTGTAAAAACATGAATTTGTGTTAAAAATTCGCGTTTTTGCAAGAAATCTTAGTATAAAAATAGTACTTAAAATTTTCTCGAGAGGGGAGTGGGAGGGTCAAATTTCAAAAATCTAGAGGGGGGTGAGGGTTAAAAAATTCGAAAATTGGGGGGGCGGGGGACCCCCTGGATTTTTTTCTAGGGGGGGGGGGGGGGGGGGGTTTTTTTGCAGAATTTCGAGGCTGGGGGGTGGACCCCACCCTACCCCCCTTGTTCATCTATGGCTATCGAGCGTTAATTATCATGGTGATATTCAGATGTGGCACCATCAATAACATATATTTTTGTGCAAAATGTTAGTGAACGTTATGGAGGTGTTATACTGCACTTTTACCCAAAAACAAAAAAAAATTTTTTACAAACAACAATTTTGACACCTTAAATTTTCAATTTTCAAAACCTTAACAACTGAAAAATGAGAACATTGAATTACAGCTGGACAATGCAAAGTGCGAGAAAATGATTATAAAATTACTTCTCATAACGTTTAAATTTTTAATCTTACTATAAATAATCTAAAGGGGGTCCAGCGTGGTTGTATCAAGATTACAAAACAAAGAAACACAAATTTGGAAGTGGATAGCAAATAAAACAACATTAAGAATAGGGTGGGTTCAGCGTGGTCTGGTCATACCAAAATTACAAAACAAAATAACAAAAATTTGGAAATGGAAACTAGGTAATCAAGCGCTGATCAGAGCGAAACGCAAGAAAATTTTTAAAAAATGGTCCTTTTAGACCCCCAAATTTTAATCTTTGGCGACTCAAAAGGAGAAGGGGTCTAACCCAAATTTTTTCTTTTGCCGACCCAAAAGGGGAAGGAGGGGAGAGCGGGGAGATCTATACCCTCTAGACCCCCTTTGGATGCGCCCATGTATATATAATATGTTGAGTATCTAAATTAATAATTTTTATTGTCGTTCAGAAATATTTTTGATTAATGCTTTTTCATTAAATTTCCTAATTTAATTTGGATAACGCTTTAAATATTTTTATGCTGTTAAGCAAAATTTAGCTTAAGCAACTTTTTTATTTTAGCACATTTTTGCTGATTTTTTACAACTAGAATATCCTACATATAACTATTTATTATTAAAAAACCCATAGGTATAGGTATTTATGACCGCCAGACTCTTAAGGATGGTTCATACTTTGTCCAAAGTGTCCAAAGGACATTTTTGGAAAGACAAACATAGCCGGCAGACTGTCCTTTAGACTTGTCGTTTTGACATTTTGGATTTGTCATTCGAACCATTTGGACTGTCCTGTCCTTTAAACTATCCTTTGGACTGGTGAAAGCAGGGACGTAGCCAGATTTTCATTTTGGGGGGGGGGGGGATTGTAGTACAAAAAAAATTTCAGGGGGGGCTCCGCCCCACCCCCCCCCACCCCCGCAATTTTTTTTTTTTGGGGGGGGCGGAGCCCCCCTTAATTTTTGAAAACGTTAAAAAAGTAGGGTTAAACGTAGATAAAGCTGTATAATACACTGTTTTTGGCCTAATAACCTATTATCTAATGTTTTTAGCGGTAAAAACATGTTTTCTTAGTTAAAAATTACATAAGCACACATTGGCAGAGCCTGGATTTTACAAAAAAGGAATTTAGAGACGTTAGTTTCAGACCCCTTGGCTAAACCCACATTGTAAACCAAAGCACATGAGCAGCATTTCGGCTCCATGTTTCTAGGGTACCTACCTATATGAAAAAAATCCGAGCCAATGCTATATGCGGCAGGAAAATTTAGGAGGGGGGAGGTACATAAATCAACAAATATGATTGTTTGTTTTGCTTTCTGTGTTGTACTTATTACTTATAAAAATTATTGTACTAACTTTGAAATAACATTAGCATCAGGCAACATAAATAACGAGATATATATGTATGTATACTATAGAAAATGACCACAAAGCGAAGCGAAGCGGAACAAATTTTTGGTTTTTGGGGGTCCATTGGGGTACTAAAATTATTTTAAATTATTTGGCGCCGAGCGATTAGCGAGGCGCTAGAAAATTTTGAATTTTTAGCCTCTGAAAACCCCCAAATTTTACTGTCTGGCGACCCTTTCGGGGGGGGGGGGCGGCCGCCCCCCCCCGCCCAACCACTATCCTTATTTTTCCTCCTGTCTGACCGTTTCGGGGGGGGGGGGGGCGGCCCCCCCCCCCCGCCCCCCCTGGCTACGTCCCTGGGTGAAAGAACAATATTTTAAGTAGCATTCATACTTCGTACAAAGGACGTTTTGGACTATTCAAAGGACGTTTTGGCTTTTCTAAAATTGGCTTTTGGCTTAAGTATGAACCAGCCTTTATTTATTTATATGAGAAAAATTTTTGTTAAGTCTTAACGGCTTAACAAAAATTTTTCTGATATAATAAAATATAATAATTGAAAAGAAACTTGAAACTCCTGTAAATTTTGTTACTATAATGTTAAAACCAATTTTTGTTTTGTGACATAATTTTAGGTTTTTTATAACTAATTAATATTGGTGACAGTGGCTCTCAATAACACAAAACTTGTTATTTACAATGGTGCACGGTGGAATGACGTTGGTTAAGTATTTGCTTTTTCTGTTCAACTTTATTTTTTGGGTAAGTTTTAAAAATTTTTAAGCTCAAAAAATATTTGGGAAGCGAATTGTGGAGGATTATACTTTCTCAAAATTTCTAAACCCCTCTTCTAAAATTTGCTGTATATACTCTTAATAATACACTCATCTCATCGGTGGACAGTCTCTCATTGATTTCAGGGAAGAGTTCTCTACTATACGGGCAAAAATTTTTGCTTGTCATATGCGGCCGAACATTTGGTTTTAATTTTAAATTTTTTTACTTTTGTGCCAAAAATTCCCAGAGTTCTATCCAGAAACCTCTGCGTTCAAAGACAACAAACACAATATGATTTTTTGATGTGTTGGCATTTTAGATGAACAAGAGGAGGCTAGGGTGGGGTCCCTCCCGTCCACCTCCCCTAGCCTCAAAATTTTGCCCTCCCCCCTAGAAAAAAATCCACCCCCCCAAATTTTCAAATTTTTTACTCCTGACCCCCCTCTAGATTTTAAAATCGAACCTCCCTCCCCTCTCAAGAAAATTTTAAGTACTCTTTTTATACTAAATTTTCTTCCAAAAACATGAATTTTAACACAAATTCATGTTTTTACACCTTTTTTATACTTGAATACATCTTTTTATTCAATGAAATGTAGTATTATCTTAAAAAAAAACTATTATTAAACCTTTAATGGTTTAAAAATATTTTGCTTCGGAAATTGGACCCCACCTGACCCCTCCCCTAGGTTTCAAAATCTTCCACCCCAGTCGACCCCCTAGAAAGCTAGAGGGGTTCGACCCCCCCCTGAGTCTAGGACCCTCCTCTAGATTTTGAAATGTCATTTCCCCTTCTAAACACCCCCCCTAGCTTTTTGACCGTGTTCATACATGGTTGGCATTATTTCAGACGTTTGGTTTTCTCAAACAGTCATTAATTATAATTTTTCATAACAACATTTGTCTAATTTTTTCGTCATAATACAAGTATTTTTGAGATTAATGAGAAAAAATTTGTAAAGGGCAAACCCCCTTTATAAACCCCCTTTGGTTTTTTTTTGAAAATTAGAAAAAAAATTTTTCCTAATCACTCTGCACTGTAAAAAAGCTATCAAAAATACATAAATAAAAGTGATGTGATTTAGGATTATAAACCCTCTTATTTACAAAAATAAAATTATTCATAATTGAAGACATTAATGCAGTGAGTTAAAAAATATTTTTATTTTTATTTTGTTTAAAAATATTTGCATAACAGCGTTTACTATAAAAACTTAACCAAAAGAAAATAAAGATTTTTTACGTTTTGTTCTTTTTTAATTAAAATGGTAATAATACCTTGAAGGAGCACTGTCACAAATAAAAAAGTTTTTTAATACTGGACGGATTGGGATAAAATTTGGAAATGTTGTAGCTTGTGTTCTAAGAAAGCTAATACCAAATTTGAAGCAAATCGATTCAATATTAAAAGTTATTAGCAATCGGAGATATAGGCAAAATCCACCACAGACACAAACACCACGCACCAAATACATAGAAACGGATGGAAAATCCAGTAAAACCACCGGGTGTACTTTATGTGATACCAATTACCTGAGTATAATGCAGTGATAGAAAAAAATATAACATAAAAATAAAGGAAATTTATGTGACCTTATATATTTAGTAACTGCTCTTATTAGGGCGCGCCTTTATTAGCACACCATGGCCCTAATAAGGCGCGCCCTTATTAGCGCACTTTTATCTTTTTTTTCAAAAAAAGATGATTTAAAAAAAAAGTCTGTTTTATGCAAGGATTATCGTAGCTGTGATGGCTCAGTGGTAGTGATTCAGCCTACCGCTGAGCAAGTGACCGGTTCAAATCCCACGGAAGGTACATTTTTTAAAATTTTTTTCAATCTGATTTTTTAGTTTTATTATTTTTCTTTTAATTTAACATGAGTAGCCAGACCTGTGCACTGCCCCCCGGGTTAAAACGGGGGGGGGCAATTACAAAATGGGGGGGGCACGGGGAGCAACATTTTTGAAACAGGGGGGCAATAAAACGGGGGGGGGGGGGGGCAAGCAGAGGGTAAAGAAAAAAAAAGAAAAAGAAGGGAAAAGGGAAAAAAGGGACAAAAAAAAGCGAAAAAAACGTAAACATAGGTCTAAAATGGCTTAAAATACATTGAAATAGACTAAAAACTGCAAAAAATTCGCGATGATGGCGTCATCATAGGTCAAAAATGGCGTTTTTTAGGGTAGGTCAAAAATTTTAGGGTACTTTTTCATTTTTTGGCGGGGGGGGGGCAGATCCTCCAAAAAGTGGGGGGGGGGGCATTTCCAGACCGTGCACGCACAGTTCTGAGTAGCCCACTAAAAAATAGTGTTGTTTGTTTTTGTTATTGTGTTTTGGAAATTATACTTATCGCATTTGGTACGCCATAACAATAGAAAACTAACCTAAAAATTTTTAAATGTTAATCCTGTTAAATTATGAGCTAAATAAAAATGACAAAATTAAAACTAATTTGTTTAGTGTTAGTTTTGTTAAAATGAATAAATACATACCTTATACTTGCTTTTTAATGATAAGATTTACTTGTGTATTAAATAAAATGTGAATAGTCTTCAAGAAAAAATATAAAAGAGCACAGAACAGTTCTTTTTTTAGAAGAAAATTGATTTAACTATGAGGGTCCTAATTATTTAGGGTCATACCATAATTTTCAGCAAAATAAACTTTTCACATTTTTTCCGTTTGAACAAAAAATAAATTGGAATGCTTAACTACTTAATTGTTATGGTGTACCAAATGCGATAAGTATAATTTCCAAAACACAATAACAAAAACAAACGACTAATTTTTTGGTGGGCTACTCGTTAAATTAAAAGAAAAACAATAAAACAGAAAATAAGATTGAGAATTTTTTGTAAAGAAAAAAAAAGTACCTTCCGTGGGATTTGAACCTGTCACTTGCTCATTGATAGGCCGAATCACTACCACTGAGCCATGGCAGCTATGATCATAGGTGGGCAGGGGGGGGGGTTGGGGGTTATACGTATACCCCCCAAAATTTCGGATTTTGCTGACACCCCCCCCCTAAATTTGGGGTACCCGGGGACACCCCCCAAATATGCCTTCCGGAAAAAAATTTTTAAGTGTTATAAAACGACTAAAAAAAATTTTCCGCGCTTCGCGCGGAGAGTTAATTGTTAATTGATAAATTTATCTTAGTTTTTCAATTACAAATCGATTATCCCGTTCAGTAGTTAAAGTACCTATACAGTTTAATAAAACTACTATAAACACTATTATCATTTAGTTAACGTTTTAAACGCATGTTTTAAATGTGTAGGTATAAGAAACCTTAAATTTTGTAATAAGTATCATCTGGAATTAAAATTTCAAGTATATTTTAGCGCCTTAAATTAAAAATTTTCTCCCCCGGGGGGAATTCTGCCCCCCGGACCCCCATGACAAGGGGCTCCGCCCCTTGACCCCGCTGGGGGGCTAGCCCCCCAGCCCCCCCCATCTTGGGGGGCTGCCGCCCCCCAGACCCCTTCAGGGTTAGTAGGGCCCCCAGACCGCCCCCCCCCCGAAATGAAATCCTGGGCACGCCACTGCAAAGGGGGGGGGGTCTGTCTAACCCCAAATTTTTCCCTTTGTCGACCTAAAAGAGGTGTCTAGACCCCCTGGCTACGCCCATGTATGTATATAATCTTTAATTAAATATAAGATTATGGATTAAAAAGTTTGTGATACTTGACTTTATAATCAAGACAATAATATTATTATTCTATTATTATGTAATTATTAAAAAAAACTATAATTTCTAATCTAATTATAAGAATATATAAACACATTATTAATAAAAGAATTAAAAAATAAAATTTGCAAGTTGCAATAAGGTCTTATTTCAATTTTACACAGTTTTAAAGCGTTTATAAGCTTGTTTTACGTTTTTTTACGCGTTTTAAGCCCATTTTAAGGCAGCGCGGAAATATTGGGTACACCCCTCTCAAAATTTAAGTCTTGCCGGACACCCCCCTTCTCTAGAGTTTGAAATCTGACCTCCCCCCCTACCCCCCTCCCCTCGAGAAAATTTTAAGTACTTTTTTTATACTAACTTTTCTTCCAAAAACGTGAATTTTTAACACAAATTCATGTTTTTACACCCTTTTTATACCTAAATATCGCTTTTTATTCAAAAAATGTAGTATTATCTTATAAAAAAACTATTATTAAACATTTAATGGTTTAAAAATATTTTGTTTCGGAAATTGGACCTCACCTGACCCCTCTCTAGGTTTCAAAATCTTCCACCCTGGGTAGACCCCCCTAGAACGCTAGGGGGGTTCGACCCCCCCTAGGACCTCCCCCCTAGATTTTGAAATGTCATTTACCCGCGGTAAACACCCCCCTGGCTTTTTGACCGTGTTCATCTATGGGGAGAGACCAGGGGTGAATAAGTCTGAAGTTGTACAGGTGGAGGTTGTGTTGTAGTTGTAGTTGGAAGTTGTACATGTAGAGGAGGTGGAGGGGCTCCAATGTCTAAATCAAAAAATTTTCAAAAATGGTAAATTAAAAATATTTACCGTTTTTGGCGAAAACTTTAGGATAAAATTATGCGTAAAACTTTCCACAAAGGACATATTTAAGATTCTAGAGAAGTTCAGGGAGAAAAATTCCGAAATATGGGCAGATAGGACGAAACCTATATTTTTTAGGGTAGGTACCCCCAAAATTTCTCAGCTTTTGGGAACCCTACCCTGCCTTGTTGTTCATCTGCAGACCTCTGAACGGTCTGAAAATGCCCCCTCCCC
>JASAMX010018809.1:0-10024 GCA_030248175.1 Microlaimidae sp. YZB2_3 | reverse complement strand
GAATAGCAGCACAACCTAATTTTAGCTTTTTTCTAACACAAATAAAAATTTTTTATTTTTTCAGACGCAAATTTAAACAAAAAATAAAAATATTTATAGCTTAATCTTCATTAGGTTGCGTTTAATTGACAATTTAAAATTTATGAACCTGCATTTTGTGATTCCAATTATGATAATGATACTACTGTTACTATAATAATGCACAAACACTGATTACCTTAGTTTTTTATATACGCATTTCATCATTGTGTTTTAGATTCATTGTATTCGAAATTTATTGTTCTTGTTTTGTTTCAGAGAAATAAATGCGTTGCCATCTCTCCAAAAAAAATTATGTGCACTTCATGGACTTAGACGTGGCGATTTGTACACGTTTATCTTTTGAAGCTTGGAATGATCCATTATGACACTTACCGTGACCAATATAAACAGGCCTGCCCCAAGCTTTCGCACGAATTTGGATTTAAAAAACGGATATCCAGGTACTAAAAACAAAAAACATGTATAGTCCTACAATAATAGTATTTAAAAAAATTACTTTCATTTTTCAAAATTTTGCACCAATTTCCAGTAGCTTCATTTTATTTTATAACAATCATTTCCGACATTTTGAAAAAGGTATTTATTTATTTTAAAAAA
Source organism: Microlaimidae sp. YZB2_3 (assembly GCA_030248175.1). Lineage (NCBI taxonomy): Eukaryota > Metazoa > Nematoda > Chromadorea > Desmodorida > Microlaimidae > Microlaimidae sp. YZB2_3. The sequence goes on along the minus strand of JASAMX010018809.1, from coordinate 9,385 downwards.
TTTAGTATTCCTCTGTGGAACAGAAATAAAAATCGAAAGATAGTATGAGCATAAAAAATTAACGAGTTATGGGATGCGTGAAGCTTCCAGACCTGTGCACAGTTCCCCCAGTGTTTTATTGGGAGGGGGCATTTCCAAAACGGGGGGCACGTAGGGGGAATTTTTTTGAAACTAGGGGGGCAATAAAACGGGGGCAAGCAGGGGAGAAAGAAAAAAAGAGAAAAAAAGGAGAAAAAAAAGGGAAAAGGGGAAAAAAGAGACAAAAAAAGCGAAAATATGGTAAAAATAGGTCTAAAAGGGCTTAAAATACATTGAAATAAGCTAAAAACTGCAAAAAATTCGCGATGATGGCGTCATCGTAGGTCAAAAATGGCGTCATAATTTTAGGGTACTTTTACACTTCCGACTGTACACTAAATTTTTGACAAAAATTTTGCGAGAAAAGTCGCATTTTTGAATTTGTGTGCGACTTTTCTCGCAAAATTTCTGCTAGTTGTCCCGCGCTGCGATTTTTAACACAGTATTAATTTTCTCGCAGTGGGAACTGCGACTTCTTTTGCACTCTATACTATTTTATTCGCACTGCGTTTATTTTCGCAGTGCAAGTCTAGCTGCGCAACAAAAAAAATAATAATAACAAAGCGGAGCGAAAATTTTGCGTTTAAATGACTAAAAGTCGTATTTTTTACCTTAAAATGTTAAAACTCTTTAGTTTTAATGAAATAAAATAACTTTCCAACGTTTTAAAATTAAATAAAACAATTTCCAAAGTGTTTTACTTCATTGAAAATGAATACCAGCGTGTTTTGTTTTTTTTGTTTCGCAGCCAGACTCGCAGTGCGAAAATAATCGCGGTGCGAATAAAGCAGTATAGAGTGCTAAAAAAAAGTCGCAGTCCTCACTGCGTGAAAACTAACACTGTGTTAAAAATCGCAGCGCGAGAAAACTAGCAGAAAATGGCAGATTTCTGCGAGAAAAGTCGCACGCGAATTCAAAAGTGCGACTTTTCTCGCAAAATTTTGGTCAAAAATTTAGTGTACAGTCGGACATTCTCTTGTATTATATATTCTTGATAGAACTAAACATAGGAACTTAGGTTTTTTATGTCTGAAGTAAGAACCTAATATTTTCAAGATTCAACCTGAAATTTTCCAGTGTTTATAGTTCACCACAAAAATTCTAGAATGATCCTGCGGGGGGGGGAGGTCATACATAGCTGGGCAGGGAGGGTGGTTGGGGGGTTATTTATACAACCAAAAAATCTCTTATACTTTTTCATTTTTTTGCGGGGGGGGGCAATAAAACGGGGGGGAGGGCAATTCCTTCAATACAGCCGGGGGGCATTTCCAGACCGTGCACAGGTCTGGTTACAATGCACCCCAAAAAATATAATGGTTGATTGGTAACAAAGCATTTTTCAGCTTTTAAACCTCCCCCTAAATCCAGGTTTGATCCCCCCTCGTCACCACCAACTTACCCATGAATGCTGCAGCCGCAGCGTGCCAACGTATACTACAAAATTGTAAAAACCATTTAAAAATACTCCTTTTGAGTTTCTTTTGCAATCTCGCTGCGAACCATACTTAAAGTCTGTAAACCTTAAATTAAAAAAAAACCGCACACCTCGTAAACGCTGGTCAGCTTTAAATAGTAAAACACTGGCACGAATATGAAAGAAGTCAGAACGCAGCTGATGGAAATTCCCACGGTGGCCCACCAGTATGTGGAGCCGCGGGTATACATTTCGCTGGAAGATCCCAACACCAGAATCGCCGATTGAAAGCTCACCTAAATTTAAAAAAACAAAAATTACAATTAGGATATAATCAAAAATTAATTTTAACATATCTACCTTTTTTAAAGCATTTAGCCTTTCCTCCAGCATTTTATATACAAGAACTGAAAAGAATTAAATACTATTATTCTAGCATAAGAAGATTCTTCCATCCGTGGGAGTCTTAATAAACGTTTTTTTTTACCTAAAAAGAACCGAAAAGTTTCATCAAAACACCACTTTTAAAGTTAACGGAAAATTGGAAAGTTTGGGAATAGATTACCAGCTTCTTGCATTTTTCGGGTATATTAAAAAAGTATCCGACTCTAAAAGATTTGGAGACGAAAGAGCCACGGGTACTAAAGAGCCACAATTTTGTGACCTAAGAACCGCACTTTTTAGAACCAAAAAGCCACAAAAAGGCCACCTTAGAGCCAATAAAAAAAGCAAAGAGATTAAGAGAGAGAAATGGCGGGACCTTAGAGCTGGGTACCAAAAAGCCCAAAAGAGAGACACATAGTAACCAAAGAGCCAAAAGGGACAGAACTATTTAGAAATAACGTTTACATACGTAAATACACATCGTAAGAGGAACCAAAGAGCTAAACGTTAAAAAAACTGTTAATAAAATAAGTTTTATATAAAAAATCGAATGTTTTAAACTTTGATATAGTTTTGTAATTATTTTTAAACTTTAATTTGTCACACATTTGTGACAAAATTTTATTTTCCAGCTTTTAAATAAAAAAGTTTATTTTAATTAAACACTCATTTTTTCTGCTTATGCGTAATACAAAAAAGTGTTTCTCGACGACTGATAGCGTGACTACGTTTGGCTTTTTGGTACTTTTTACGCTTACATATTTAAATTTTAGCCAATAGAGACATCGGTTTTTTAAATATCTTAATTCGTCGATTCAGTTTACAAACTAAATTGTAGGAAGAATAATTTTAAACAATCATGCGTTCAGCAGAAAAATTCGTTAGGCGTGTTTATTAAGCTACATATGCCACACAAGAAACTCTTTTTTTTTTCAAAACTGAGTTTATAGACAAAATTACAAATTTTCAAATATTAAACACAATTTAATAAGTGATGTTCCTAACCTCCAATATCATGCTCCGGATCTCTGACCATAGATGTTTTTGGTCGGGTCTGCTAGGGGGGTCCACCCTCAGATGGAAGGCCAAAATTTTTTGTGTGGTCCACCGTCAGATGCAAGGCCAAAATTTTTTAGGGGAGTCCAGACCCATAGGTGGGCAGGGGGGGGGTTGGGGGGGGGTTATACCCCCCAAAATTTCGGATTTTGCTGACACCCCCCCTTAAATTTGGGGTAGTCGGGGACACCCCCCCCCCCAAATTCGCCTCCCAAAGAAAAATTTTTAAGTGTTATAAAAGGACTAAAAATTTTTCCGCGCTTCGCGCGGAGTGTTTATTACCTTATTTCCCCGTTAGTTACCTTTTATTTTTAAATTCCCCCGCTAAGCGGGCAGTTTAAATTTCCCCTCTACGCGGGCAGTTTAAATTGGCAATTTATCTTAGTTTTTCAATTGAAAATCGATTATCCCATTCAGTAGTTAAGGCATACATGTTTAATAAAACTACTATAAACACTATTATCCTTTTTTTAACGTTTTAAACACATGTTATAAATGTATAGTATAGCTATAAAAAACCTTAAATTTTGTAATTAGTATCATTTGGAATTAAAATTTCTAGCGTATTTTAGCGCCTCAAATTATAATTTTCTCCTCCGGGGGGCATTGTTCCCCCCGAACCCCCCTGACTGAATTTTTAAGATCACAGAAAATTATGTAGAAATTAGGTAAAAAAACAAAAGCAAAATGTATGTTCACGCGATCACCAGGAGACGATTTTTAAGCCGTTTTTAGTATATATTTCAAAAAATTTCCGCCTCCGGCGGCTGGGGGGACACCCCCAGACCCCCCGGCCGACGCTTCGCGTCGGCTGGCGCCGCTACGCGGCGCAGGCGGCGGCGCTTCGCGCCGCGTTGACAACACTTTTTCTTTCCACCGACCGACGCCCCTGAAATGAAATCCTGACTGCGCCATTGCACATTATTATTAAAAGAATTAAAAAAATAAAATTTATAAGTTGCAATAAGGTCTTATTTTAATCTTACACAGTTTTAAAGCATTTATAAGCTTGGTTTACGTTTTTTTACGCGTTTTAAGCTCATTTTAAGGCAGCGCGGAAATATTGGGTACACCCCCCTCAAAATTTGGGTCTTGCTGGACACCCCCCCCCTAAAATTTGACCCCCCCCCTATACCATACATGGGCAAGTTGGTCCGGAGTGGGGGGGGGGGTTAAACCCCAAATTAGGGGGGGGGTTAAAATCCGAGAAACGCAAAATACCCATATCGTTTTTTTTCTGGAGTGCATTTTACCCATATCGTTTTTCGATTTTGAAGGAAAAATAGGTTAAAAACACTAATTTTAGGTCAAAAAGCCCTTTTTATTGCATTTTTGAGCTTTTTGTTGCTTAAAACATTCATTTTGACCTCAAAACTTAAGTTTGGAGGCAGTTAGAAGTCATTTTAAAAACATTTTTTTTCTTCATTTTTCCAAAATTGGGGGGGTTAACTCTTTCTCCCCCCCCCACTTCTGAGTGGGGGGGGGGGGGTTAAACCCCACTTCTCAGAATTTGGGGAGGTTAACCCCCCCCCCAACCCCCCCCGTGCCCATGTATGCCCTATACCCCCCAAAATCCGAGAGGCTGCCCACCTAGGTCCAGACCCCCCTGGCTTTTTAGGGGGGTCGACCCCGTGTGCGAAATTTCAAATTTAGGGGGGGTCAAGGGGGTCCAATTTTTTAACAAAATTTTTTTTACTCAATAATTTAAGTGTTTTCAAGTCTAATCTTGAATTTTATGTACTAAAACCGCCTATTTAGGCTTAAAAAATGTATTTAAACACTGTTTTTAACTAAAAAACTGTGTTTTTGACAGTAAATAAAAAATATACTTTCAAATTGGTCGGAAGGGGGGAGGGGGTCAGCCTCGCTAGGGGGAGTCAGGCCGGACCGCTCTCGAGCTTTGGGGGGAGGGGGGCCTGGATTTTTTCTAGAGGGGGTCCAAAATTTTGGCTCCCAAAAAAACATCTATGGCTCTGACCATTTAAAGCGGAGAGAGTTCCAGAGCTTTGCCCTTAAAATGAGCGATTTTAAGCTTATTAAAGTTTGAAATACTTTTAAAATTGTTCTATTTGTATTTTTAGCGTTTTAAATAAGTTTTGAAAAAAAATTAAATTTAACAAAAAAATTTTGATTTTTATTTTATTTGGCCAATAAGAAATACAATAAAGAAAATCTATAGATTTATGAATTATTAAGCAAACGAATCATTCATAAAAAACGCATAAATATTGGAGTGATTCAAAAAACTTAATGAAAAAAAGTTTATTGTAATGTGTTGCAATAGCAAACTTGTTAAAGTAATAAAAAATATAGAATAAATCCTTTTTAATGTGTTTATTTAGAAAATTACACCTTATAACGTTATTAAAAAAGAAAACCCCGTCAAAGGCTCTAAAGTCCTTTTTTTCTGGCTCTTTGGTCCTAAAAAGTCAAGCTCTTAAGTTCAACTCTCTGACCTCTTGGCTCTTTTATGTTTTTCATGATTATCTCCCATTTGGCTCTTTGGTCCCTTTAGTTCGTGAAGCTTGGCTCTCAGGTCCCCTTTTTTCTGGCTCTTTAGTACCTAGTTCTAACGTTCCATGGCTCTTCTGGCCCGTTACCTTCTAAAATTAGAGAGACAGTACCCGTCAAAAATATTGATTTTAACGTTTTTAGTACTTCACATTGACCAATTTTTCATCAATTTTGGAGGAAATTCCCAGTACTGAACATAGGGTAGGGTATTTGGGAGATATTTCTTCCAAAATTTTTTAGTTTAACTGTTAATCCCCACAATTTGAGGATAGACTTCGTTTAAAAAAAAATTCAAGTTGTTCCACCCATTCACCCTTTCATGTACAGTACTAACTAAGTGCGATAATGTTGTAAGTAATAGGTATGATTTGAAATTTATTTTTATACAAAATAAATAAAGTTACCAAAAGTGAAAGAACTACAGGTAAAAATGGCAAATTCCTATCCCCCATAAGATACGATTCTGTTGAAGCAGGAGTACCATATTTTTCACGAACTGCGTAATAAATACCAACCTATAAAATTTAATTTAAAAAATTTTAAATTTTCTGTCAAGGAAAATTTCAATTTAATAAGTCTTTGAAGTGTATGACATCATTATATATTTACAAATTTTTAGGCACCTTCTTTCCGTCATCTTTTCCGGATACTTCCAAATTATAAAACGTTACGTCCATTGTTTTTACCAAAAATTTACCGAAAAATGTGCAACTCATACAAAGGCGTAGCCAGAAGGGGTTATGGGGGTTGTTGTAACCCCCTCTTTTGGGCTGGCTGAGGTAAAAATTTGGGGGTCTAAAGAGAACAAATTTTAAAAAATTTTCTCGCGCTTCGCTCCGCGCTCGACACTTTTTTACAACTTTTAAGTGGTTTTTAATTAATTTCAAAAACAATTTTCGAAAATTTTTTTCGTGCTGTGGCACGATTTTAAATGTTATGCCTTTTTAAACCTAAAATTTTTCAAGTTTAACTTAAAAAAACAATGCAAATAACAGCAAAAAGAATCACTTAGCGCGAAGCGCAAAATTTTTTACCCTTTTTAATGTCTTTTTTACGGTATTTTGAAAATTTGGAGTACAACCCTCTACAACCCCTCCCCTTTAAAAAAATTTGTATGGAGTAAACCCACCCCTTTCTGAAATCCTGGCTACGCCCCTGAACTCATATATAAAAAAATAAGTAAAAGTAGGCCATTATAATAAGCTTCTCCATTTGAATGGCACCCTCCATTATAATGGTATAGTAGCCATTTTAATTCAGCGAATTAGAATGGAGAGAAAGCCATTATAATGAAAGGTGTTTTGGTCAGGTCCGCTAGGGGGAGGTCCACCCCGGGTGGAAGGCCAAAATTTTTTAGGGGGGTCCAGGGGGGTCCGAACTCCCCAGGCTTTTAGAGGGGGTCGACCCCGGGTGCGAGATTTCAAATTTAGGGGGGGTCAGGGGGGTCCAATTTTTTAACAAAACTTTTTTAACTCAATAATTTAAGTGTTTTTAGGTCTAATATTTAATTTTATGTATTAAAACCACCTATTTAGGCCTAAAAAGTGTAAATTAAACACTGTTTTTAACTAAAAAACCGTGTTTTTGACAGTAAATAAAAAAATATACTTCCAAATTGGTCGGGAGGGGGGAGGAGGGGGGTCAGCCTCGCTAGGGGGGTCAGGCCGGACCGCTCTCGAGCTTTGGGGGGAGGGGGCCCCTAGATTTTATCTAGGGGGGTCCAAAATTTTGGCTCTAGGGGGGTGGTGGACCCCTCTGTCCCCCCCAAAACACCTATGATTATAATACCCATTTATATATCTTTTAGGACCCCCAAATTTTTACCTCAGCCAACTCAAAGGGGGGTTACAACAACCGCCATAACCCCCCCTGGCTACGCCCTTGGGGGGGTTAACCCCCCTCAATCCTCCTTCCGCCCCGTGCCCATGTATGCTGTTCGGGCCGCAGAAGAATTCACGTGTCGGACAGTATTAGAGTGACAGATGAAAACTCGTGCGGCCCCAACAGTATTACACTTGTATATTAAGTGAAACTTAAGTTTTATAACTTAATTTCTGGTAAAATTCAGATTTAAATACGTTTTTTTAAACCACCCGGGTTTTAAACCTTGCTATTGTCCGGCCGCTCGGGACTTTTCGCCCGGGTTTTATCCTATCAGCTACTAGCTCCCCAGACCCATTATTCTTAGAGGGGTGCGCCAGCCCTTTTTCAGGGCAACTACTTTCTAAACGCTAAACCGGCTCCCCCTCCAACCATGATGAGAACGATTGGGGAAGCTAGGGGGTGGTTACCCGGGGTAAACGAATTTTGAATTCTAGAAGGGGGGTCCTAGGGGGTCTGGACCCCCTCCCTCCTAGCTTTTTAGGGGGGTCGACCCCGGGTGCGAAATTTTGAAATCTAGAGGGGGGTCAGGTGGGGTCCGGTGTCCAGAGCAAAACAGTTTTAAATTTTCCGAGGGGGGGTCAGATTTCAAATTCTAGAGGGGGGTCAGGGGTTAAAAATTCGGAAATTTGGGGGGAGGGGGAGGGCCCCCACCTCCTAGATTTTCGTCTAGGGGGGATCCGTCCCAAAATTTCTAGGCTAGAGGGGGTGGACCTCACCACGCCCCCCCTTCTCATCTATGCCTCTAACTCAAAAAAAATCCCAGACACGTCATTTCTGCATACTATTATTGCTAAAAATGTTACCTACCGCAACGCTTATAAGCAGAACGCTTATAAAAACAATGTAGTCCACAGTTGAAAATGAATCAGTCTCCAAGTCCATAATTAACAATAAACAGTAGGAATCGTTTTAATTATTGCTCAGTACCTCTCTAAAAAACAAGCAAAATAATTTTTAAAAGTGCAATATAGAATTGAAAAAACCGCGCAAACAATGCATGCAAGAAAAAGGCGCAAGGAAGTTGGCATGTTTTTGCAGGTTTTTGCATGTTTTTAGCATGTTTTTGAAATTTTTACACGTGTATGGGTTAACACTTAAATTTTGATCAAATAAAACACAAAAATGTAAATATTTCAGCATATTCACACATAAAACTAATTTTTTTAGTTTATTTTGATTTTAATTGTGTTATTTTACAGCTTGTTTCTGGCATGTTTTTGCATGTTTTTGCAAGTTTTTGCATGTTTTTTGCATATTATGAAAGTTTCACACGTTTATAGGTCAACAATTGAATTTTAGTCACACAGAACACTTAAATGCGAATATAATAACATATTTAAACACGAAATAATTTAATTTTTAGTTTAATTCGATTTTAAATCTATTATTTCACAGCTTAATTCTAGCATGTTTTTAAAGTTTTAGAATTCTTTACAATATTTATATAAAAACACAATAAAATTATAAAAACATAAATATGGCAGCATATTTTAGCAGGAAACATATTATATAATTTTTTTTTGTTTAGTTAAATATACAATAACTATTGGTCAGTGGCGTGCCTAGGGGCGGGGCGGGGGGACGGGCGCCCCCTCCCGCCCCCCCCCCCCAAAATCCGGCAAAGCCAGATTTTTTCGTAAGAAGGGACCCTTACGTTGTTTAAATTTTCGGAAAGAAAAATTTTTTTCTTTAATATTAATACAGAAACTTTCCTGATGCCTTCCAAAAGCATATTAATAGTCAAAAAGCAAAATTTCGTTGCTACGCGGGTAGTTTAAATTGACAATTTATCTTAGTTTTTCGATTACAAACCGATTATCGCGTTCAGTAGTTAAGGTATACAGTTTAATAAAACTAAACACTTTTATCCTTAAATTAACGTTTTAAACATGTTTTAAATGTGTAGGCATAAAAAAACCTTAAATTTTGTAAAAAGTATCATCTGGAATTAAAATTTCTAGTGTATTTTAGCGCCTTAAATTAAAAATTTTCTCCCCCGGGGGCATTCTGCCCCCGGACCCCCCTGACAAGGGGCTCCGCCTTTTGACCCCGCTG
>JASAMX010018808.1:0-20266 GCA_030248175.1 Microlaimidae sp. YZB2_3 | reverse complement strand
TAATTTTTTAAGCCATTAACACGCTAAAACTATTTATTTTCACTAAAAAAGTTTTTAAAATGACAATTTATACATAAAATAAGCAAAAAACTTTAGAACAGAGTTATGGAGCTCCAAAAACCGGTGTTTTGCTCCGTTTCAAAGATACTTTTATTATACTTTTACTCTTACTTTTACTTTAAAAAATTGGTCTTACTTTTACTTTTACTTTACTTAAATAAAATTTTGACCATTACTTTTACTTTACTTAAATTAAAAAATCACGAATTACTTTTACTCTTACTTTACTTAAATTAAAATTTTTCAAATTACTTTTACTTTTACTTAAAATAATCCAAAATCAATACTTTTTACAACACTACATCAGATATGCTCTGTTTGAAAGGTTTTCATATGTACCATAATGAAGACTTTCATTTTTTGTTATCCTAAGGTATTAAGAAATTTGTGAAACATTAACAAATGAAATTGTTAAATAAAACTTAATATACACTCCTTGGTCAGAACCAAATCTTTTATGCTGGGTTTTTGTTAGAAGATTATCACCTCTTACCATAAAAGTACCTTGTGAATGGGAGCTTCAGAAAACAAACAATGTAACCCAGTTTTCAAAAATTTTTGTGGGCATTTAACCGTAAGATGTTTAAAATTTTCATATTTTCTATAAATCCTCAAGTTTTTGAGCTAAAAAGTCTGGTAATCACCATCTTTTAGGGTGAAACAGAATTTCCCTGTTAAAAAATAAATCCACCCTAAGAAATCAGGCAGAGGCCACCGCCCATTTTAAATGTTTCACAGGATTCATCATAATTCTTAAAATGATAGCTATCTATTTTGAAATGTGTTTGTACAAAAAAGTTTTTGGTGGTTTTTATAATGTAAGCTATTTTATCCCGGCAAATCCAGCAATACAGTATAGTGTCAACACATACCACAAAACTATTTTTGTTTTTCTTTTTAGATTAAAATACTTTCAAAGTAATTTTTTGAAAAGTGATTTTTAAGGTAGATCCATCTAAAACAACACTTTATTTTTGTCAATTAAAAGTAGATGATCAACTCTATCCTACATCTTTAATAATTGCTGAAGGAACCAATAAACGGTAATTATTACTTTAAATTTTGTTATATCTGTATGTTGACTGAAGAATTTAACTTTTTGCCATTTTGTCCTGCAAATTTACTCTAAGATCGTACTTATATTATTTGATATGTTATATCATATCAGCATATAATAAACAACAATTTTTTTCCAGTAGTAACATACTGTTCTAGTTTTTTAAACTCAGTTTTTTAAAGCTTGATTATTAATTTTCTAGTTGCTTACTATCCAGTCGATTTTTAATAAATGATTACGACGGAAATTCGAATGTACAGATAGAAAGTTTTTTTATTGCTTTAAGATACGAAAAAAGAGTCCTCATAAGTCAACAAGCTGGAGGAATCTCGCATAAGGTTGAAATTGTTGTAGAGCATGCCGGTAAAGTAATTTTGCATATAATTTTAATTGTTACTTAAAAATTTCAGAATAATAAAAAATATTAATTTATATTTAAAAGTTTAGGAGTATACACTTAGATAATCATAGCATTTAAAGACATTCTCACTGTAAAACGTCCTGTGCATTTTGAAACGCAATCAAAAGCTTTATTTTTGTTAATTATTTAATTGCTTGACGACAACTACGAATAGAAAAAAAATTGGGAAATTTTTTATGGGAAATTAGTTAAATTATTTTAGAAAATTTATTTATAGACAAATTCCAATTGGCTCACCTCGATGACTTAAATATTGAATCAAATAATTAACATCAAAAAAATTAAGAATTTTTAACAAAAATCTGTTTCATAGTAAGTTCTTGTGATTTGTAAGGCAAAATTTATTCACAGACTGTCACAGGTAAATAACGGTTTTTTAACGATACAGAAGGGTTTTGTTTACACTTTTCGCTGTTAGAACAATAGTTCTAAGATATTTTAAGGTACTCTTACCTGTAAAGTCACCGAACCTATTTTTAAGGATGGACTTATGTCGTTGGAACAGAAGCTCAACTTCCCGATATTATAAAAAACGCCGATTTTCAATATGAAATAAACCAGGTAAAAGCCGAATTTTAAAAAATCATGATAAACAAATTTTTTTTTATTTTTAAAATATTAAATGCAATATTGTTTGACTATATTGTTGAAAAATGTGTTTTTCATGCCTTATGATAGATATCCTGCATTTTGCAAATAAAATCAATTTCAATTCCGATTTTAATAGTTAGCTATGCACTATGTACATTGTAGATACGTGAAAAAAATAAAAATAAATGTACATTGAAATTTAAATTAAGCTAGAGCAAAATAAGTAAAAAAGATACGCAAAACAATACATTATGCCATATATTAGGATACAAAAGTATGATTTTGAGAAGATTATAAACTAATTTTGTATTGGTGAATTTAACCATTTTATGAAATATTTAAAACACACCTACAATTGGATAACAACTGTCTAAATTGTGTAATAAATTATTCCTGGCAATTACTATTCTGAGTGAAACGATATACATAGTATATAAAAAAACATTTCCATTTTACAATCGTTTCGTAATTTCTGAATAAAACTTTATTTATTTTACTTAAAATTTTTAGATCGACGAGGAGCCAGATTTTGTGCATAATGAAACACCTGACAGCAAAGTTATTTCCGCGTTAAAAACAATTTCCAGCAAAAAATACATCGCTTATGACGTTTCCGGGAAAGCTCATCTTTATCGGGCTGCTGGCAGGGAGTTTCCTGGCGAACGCGAAATTCAAGAACGTCGTAGTGTACTGGCCGTGCCGAAAAATGCAACTAAAAACGTACAAAACTACCTTCTAAAAACGTACAAAACTACCTGCCACAAACGTCCAAACCTACCGTCTAAAAACGTGCAAAGCTGCCTTTTAAACTACCTTTCAAAAACTACAAAAAAAACTATCTTCTAAAAACGTAAAAAATTATCTTGTAAAAACGTACAAAATTGTTTTTTAAAACTTAGAAAACTACCTTCAAAATACGCGCCAAACTACCCTTCAAAAAGTAAAAACTCTATCTTGTAAAACGTATAAAACTGATTTATGATCTTTTAAAAACGCGATAAATCAAAATCTAAAAATGTAAAAAAACTACCTTTTAAAAACGTACAAAACACCTTATAACAATGTACTAAACTACCCTCTAAAATGTACAAAACTACATTTCCGAATAAAGTATAATACTTTTTAAAAATTTACAAAGCAACCTTTCCCTACTATTTTGCCTACTTAGTGGAAAAACTTTCAAGGAGTAAAATGACGATCAGTTTCGCAGTGGCAGCAGCGCTTTTGCAAATAATCTAAAAAATTTTTTTGGAATTAAAATACCCTAACTTAGAATTTTATGTGTTTTTTTTAAAAATATGAGTTTAAAAAAATTGCAACATGTTTTTCTGATTATACCTGTTGCGCAATTTTTATATTATGCTTGAGCGTTTAAATGTTAAAGAATTGTACATTTAAATGTTAAATCTTATACATGTATAAGATATTTAAGACATTTCATACAACAATAATTAAACTTTGTTGGCAAAAAAATAAAATAAATAAGACTTTTGGCAAAATAGTGAATTTACAAATTACAGGTAAAATTGTCTTAGGTGCGATTCTCGCCTTTTTGTGTACGCCAATAATCGCTTCGAATTGTTTTTCGGCCATAATATTAAATGGCAGCAGAAACCGTGTCTCGGCAATGTTTCGAATTTTCTTCGTATTTTAAAGTAAGCATTGCAGTTAGATTCTTACAGTATAACTTGCGTCCAAAGACCAACGGCGAAAGCGACTGAAATTGGTTTACACTATTAAATCGCTGCGTGAATTTAATATATGGCAGTAGTGAAAAATAAACCACACCTATGTTTGCAGCTACACTTTATCGTGATCAGTTATTTCTATTGTTATTATTGGGTATTGTTTTTAACTAAAAAATGTTTAGTTTTAGATTCCAGCAAGAATCGGTGACGTGATTTTTTCTTCAAATAGCGAAGGTTATTTAGAAACAGTGGAAGAAATTCAGAAACTTTCTAAATCTGAAATTTTAGTAAAAACGACTTTACTGCAAGTTAAAGGCATAACGTATTTTAATCTGAACAGACTGGTTTCACTTGAAACTCGACAGCTGGCCTGTCCAGGTGAAGTGTTTGCGTTTTTTTTTGTTCCGACTAGAAGCATGCATGTATAATGTGTTAGAGTATTAGAAGCATGCATGTATAATGTTGAAAAAACCTGTTACTTCTAAAAAAATTTATTTTGTATGGGCACCTTGCACTGAAACTTAAAATAAACATAAGATATAACACACACAAACATTGAGCATGTACGGAAAATACCGTAAACATCTGTTTAGGTTTATGTAATCATCTAGGCATGCACATCAAAACTAACATGTATACACTTAAGTTAACACAGAGTAATTTTTCTTGCTATCTATGTATATAGTGTGTTCTATTTATTACTTGCTGTGTAAAAAGTTTATTTAAAGGTGGTGGTGACATGAAGCCTGGAATCGTCATATACAACAGCAGTGTTGAGATATTACTGCAATCTCTCACACCCGGTAGCGTCGTGGTAGGCAGAGAAAGCAGCCACGTGGCCTTGGAGATCGTCGCAATATACGGTGCGGGTCTTTGGAGCCGCTGAAAAATTTTAGGAACTTGGAGCCGTCAAAAAAAAACAGAATTTCAGAAAAATAACAGGATCCTTGAGCCTCAAAAATGGGTGCCTGTAGCCGAAAATAACAGATGGTGTTAGGTTAGAAATGGTTTCTAACTTGATTAGAAAACGTTAGGATTTTTGAGCTGGAAAAAAATGAAAACTTGAAGACAAAAAAATGGCCTGGTGTTAGGTTTGGTATTAAGCTTGGGTAACAATTTCAAACTTTCGGCTCCGGTATTTTCATTTTGAGCTCTAATTTGCCCCGCGCCATTAAGGCTGGTTTATACTTATGACAAAACGTTCTTTGGACAAGCCAAAACGTCCTTTGGACGAAGTATGAACGCTACTTACAAGTTGTCCTTTGGATAAAGTTCAAAGGACAAAATCCAAAGGGAAAAATCCAAAGGACAAAAATTGTGAACACGTTGTCCTTTGGATTTTGTTAGGACAAAGTCCAAAAGACGTTTTTACGCTGTATTTTTCCTTGGACTTTGTCCAAAGGACTTTTGTCCTTTGGACTTTGTCTAAAAGACGTTTTGTCATAAGTATGAACAAGCTTTTAGCTTATTTTCGACAGCGGAGAGTGTCAACATTTACGCTACTGGGTCTTTGGAACCGCAGGTGCGGAACTTAAAACAATTGATAAAATTTAAGATTTTTGAACCGCAAAAATTAATGAACTTTGTGTTCGAAATAAAAAATTGGTCTTATTTGATGAACATTCTGATTCATTGAAACTCGGCATTTAATAATAAAAAAACTGTGGATAAAACGTGTACTGGAAACATAACGTTTTAGAATTTTTTTATTTTATAATTCCTGTTTTTACTGATTTTATGATGTTTTACTTCAATTTAGTCTGTTTTCACGTACCTTGTCTGATATTTAATTTTTATTTATTGCATTTATATAGTTTAGATATTCATGTCTTTCTGATGATGATTATAATTTCAATCGAAACGTCGCATTATATTCTCAATAAAAATTGCTCTTGATCTTAGGTTAAGCATTAGGCTCAAGTATAGGTTTTGTCGATTCCTTACTTTCGGTTTCAAGATTCCTTGGCTTGTAAATTACCCCGACTCCAACGACCCATTTTAGATGGCGGAGATTTCGTCCTTTACGAGGGCTATCCGATCCGTTCAGTGGACGAAGAACTCGGCGATTTCACGACCGTTTTCGGGCCGAAAAACCCCATCAATCGGGTCAAAAAGCCACGGGCGCTGGAAAGGGTTAAACGCGGAGAGTTCGGAATAGACAAAAGTTTCAGCAATGACTTGGAGCTGGCGGTGGACAAAAGTTGCGCGGAATGGATTGAAGAGAAATGCAGCGTTTGCGTTAACGTAACCTGCGAAATGCAAATGGTCGTTACTACGGAAAAATGAGCCTCAACGTGTATAAAATATATGCGACTGTGACTTTATTTCAAATTCGAAACGCGACTTTTTAACTACAGAATGAGTCACAATTACTTGTATTTTATAATGACCGTGGCTCAGGTTGCCGTAGTAAGCTCGAAAAGACCATTAAACCGTCCATTACTCTGGCCGTCCAACTGATGGTGAAATATGGATTTTTTAAATTGAAAGGCGTTGACGCTGGAATAGGTAATAGCAAGAATGCATAAGAAAAAGAATGTCTTAACTATATGTTATTGTATCAAAAATGCATACTGTGTGTTAAACAGTTGTTTTCATTACGTAGTCTACTAAGACCTGTGGAATAATCTTAAGGAAAAATCTAAGTGAGACATTTTTCTATGTAATACTATAGATTATTCCACATCTTAACCGCGAATTTGCAAATAAACAAACAAAAACAAATTGCGAACGTTAAACTTTTTGATGGGTTTTTTTTCATGTATTCAAATATTCAACGTTTTTTGTTCAATCCGAACTATAAAATTTCTGTATGTTAAAGCATAAAATATATCAAATAATTTAAATTATTCGACAGTATTTTGTTAAAAAATTTGATCAAGATGTTTTGTGTTCACAAATTTTTATTTCTATATTATAAAAAATATACATACAGATTGTTTAACACATAATTAGAACAATTGATTAACACAAATTCGGACATTCTCTAACTCTTATGTATACTTGATTTTACTATATAGCTGTATTAATTATACGTTAAGCAATCCACATTGTATATTTTTTCATTGTGTAAAAATTTCTATTATGTGGAATATTCTACAGTTTGTAAATAATCCGTTTAAGATTTTTTCATATAATGCTGTCGATTTTTAATATAATACTCCAATGTAATTGCACGTAAACAAAAAAATATGAACGCCAATTTTGCAGATGATATTTTTACACATAATACTGTGAAATAATTTAAATTATTCACAATAATCTACCTTTTACTATGTATAAGAACCAATACGTTGCGTTTAACAATAAACCTGGAATATTTAACAATATTAGGTGGAAAAAAACGTTATCTCAAATTTAACGTTCGCAGTTTTTTTTTTTGTTTACAAGAAAAAAATTGTAAACGCAATATTTCTGGATAAAATTTTTTTACATAACACTATCGAATAGTTCAATCTGGTTAAAATAAGCATCGTTTTCATTTGTAAAATAATTTTAAAGTCAAATTAAACAAAAAACAGTATATATTTTTTTTAAAAAAAAACTTATCTGTGATTTTCACGTTTGCAGTTTATTTGTTTGCACGAAAAAAAAATCAACACTATGAATTTCTTAACTTATAATTAGAACAACTTGTATGACTCACATTCGGCAAATTTTTTTAACGCAATTTAGAAAATACGCTTTGATTTGCTTAAAAATTATGCGTTAATATGAATCAAAATGCATATGAGCATATGAAGTTTTTGTAAATTGAAACTTTAAAAAAATGTCAGAATTATACACCTTAAATGAAACACTATTTAATACAGTGTGATAAAGTGAATATGTTGTCACCATATGAAATTATTCAAGGTTTTTTAAAAAATTTTTTATTCATAAAGTTGTTTATAAGTAAAATTGTCGTAGCTGCGATTCTCGCCTTTTTGTTATACACCAATAATCGCTCAGAATTGTTTTACGTCCTCGAATTCAACTAATTGGCGTAACGGTTGCAGAAACCGTGTCATGGCACTGGTCCAACTTTTCTTCAAAGGGGGGGTAAAATTAGGAATGCGTTTACATTCTTAAGGCTGGTTCATACTTATGACAAAACGTCCGTTGGACAAAGTCCAAAGGACAATTTAAAAAAAACCAAAACGTCCTTTGGACAAGCAAAACGTCCTTTGGACTTATTCCTTTGGACGAAGTATGAATGCTACTTAAAATTTGTCCTTTGGACAAAGTCCAAAGGACAAAATCCAAAGGAAAAAGTCCAAAGGACAAAAAAGTATAAACACGTTGTCCGTTGGATTTTGTCCTTTGAACTTTGTTCTTTGGACAAAGTCCAAAGTACGTTTTGTCATAAGTATAAACCAGCTTTTCAATATAATAAGAAACTAGAAAGGTTACTAAATATAAAACAAAAAATAGAACGAAAAAATTTTAATAAATAATTAAAAAAAGGAAAAAAACTAAAATTTTATTAAAAAAACCGAAAACGATGCGTTGTATGCGTTCGTTTTCTTCGGCGCGCGAGGACCAACGGCCGGAAAAAAATTAAAACGGTTCACACCGTTAAATTGCTGCGTGAATTTATTTTTCTAGAAGTAGGCGAAAAATGAACCGCGCTACGTTTGTAGCTACGAGTATTTTACCTATAGAATGATTTATTTAAGCGAAATAAATTTGCTTGCTATGGAGGACGGTTCAAAAAAGGCAGTAAAATTTTAGAAATTGCTTAACCCGTGATCGTCTTTTTGCCGGTTACCACGGTAGAAACTTTTTTTCACGATGGTGGCATTCACTGCTTCGTTTAACCATTCTGGTATGCAAATTTGCCTGCGCTAAACTCTACGTATTATCTAGGTCGTACCAAGGTGGTACGTAATATTTTATGAATTATTATTTTAATGTCGGTCTAAGAAGTCCGTCCATAATAACGTTAATTTTAAGGTCTACAAGCTTTAGTTCAAGCGAACGCATCGTACATTGTCGGGATGGGATTATTGGCAGAATTGAAGTTTAAAAAATCAAAAACTCTATTCGGACCTCAGACCGTTTTAAATTTCGCTGTTCCAATAGCCGGTATACCTCTACCGGGCTCTATCGATCTGGAGTACACGCAATCGCTAGTAGCTACTGTGGATTTAAAGGTTGGAATGATAAATAGGCACCTAGCACTGAAACTTAAAATAAACATAAGACATAGAACACACAAACATTGAGCCTGTACGGAAAATAGCGTAATTATGCAAATGTTCCCTGATTATTGATTACTGGCGGTATTGACGGGAAATAACCCGCTTATTATAACATCTGTAGCCATATATTTTTTATTTTTACAAGCAAATCTTAATTACACGTTTTAAAACAAACAATTTCTAATATAAATCAACATACATAATCAGCGCGATGTCATTATTAAACACCCCAGGGTTTCGTCTTTCGCCTTTCGTCTTTTTTTAAAAAAACATTTGCATAATTACGGTAATTTCCGTGCAGTAGCAATGTTTGTGTATTCTATATCTTATGTTTATTTCAAGTTTCAGTGCAAGGTGCCTATAGATACATGAAAACAAACAATAGTAGAACATAACAAGACAACAAAATACATTTTTTCACGAAATATTAGTCTTTTTATTGTGTAATGAAACATTGAAACTCTACTTTTTTTGAAATTATTCTAAATAAACAAAAAAATAGTTCAATTTTTTTTAAATTATAAATCAAAGCTTTTTCAAAATTTATTTTAAACTTTAAAATACTGTCTTTAAAATGCAGCAAAAATACCTTGAAATTTTCTTTAAGGTTGTATATAAATAAGTTTTATATTATTTAAAAGTGCCGTACAGAGTCAAACTTTTTGTCTTCGAGTTTGATCATTTTTGTGAAAACTTTACATTTGCCCTCAGTAGCCCACAAAGTTTTTTTCGTCCAAATATCTTTAGAACATATGACCTTCCAAAAATGGGGTTTTATCTGTGATTCTGTACTTAAAGGATCGCAATGGCAACAGAAGTTAAGTTAATAATAATGCGCTCACAGAAAGCGGCAATTTTTTACTTTCATTTGTTACCTTGATTGTAAAAATTGGTGCAGTATTTGTTAAGATATTGCGCTTTCCGTGCAAAAAAAAAAACAATTTTCAAACAAAAAAAAGAACAAAAACGATTTTTTAGCCAAAACACGAAGTATAAAATTCATTTGTCGCAGTAAATTTAGGAAAGTTTCAAGAGATGTAAACGAGTAGCACGCTTGGTCAAATTGGTAGTTCCGACTAAAGGTAAACCCAACGTGGCTGCAACAGTTGTTCGTTGGATTAAAAAATGTCCTCCACTAAGTAACCATTTAAATCACGAGAATCCGACGTCACTTTTTCAGCCAATTTAATTCATTTTAATACGAGTATTTGTTTGATAAAGTGATGTCAGATTCTCGCGACTGAAATGGTTACTTAATGGGGGCATTTTTTTATCCAACAAACAACTGTTGCAGCCACGTTGGGTTTACCTTTAGTTCCTTAAACGACTTCGTCTACATTGCCAACTAGTTGCTTAAAATAAACATAAAAATAAAAATGATTTTCAAATATGGTTTTCATCAATTTTTTCAATCAATTCAACATCATTTTTTTCAGCGTTCTCTAAAATTTTACTGTTTTCTACTTAACCTTTTACAGATTTTTTTTTAAAAACTTACACAATGAAATTTAATTTAATTGTTCTAAGAATGCTATTTTTAAAGAATATAAAATAATCAAATTTGTTATTTTTTTATGTTATAGTGATTCAAAGGGAAGGTGCTTGAACTTTTTGTTTTTAAAGTGATTTTATATTTTCGTCTTTATATCTTTGTGCGAAGTTACCTGTTTAAAAAAGTTAGTGAAAATGTTTTATTAGATTCTTTTTAAACAAAAGACGTAAAATGATGCACATTTCACTGTTTTCTCATCTCACGATGATTTTTTAATGTTAAATGTTCCGCCATAATCAAGATTAACATTGCCTAACACTTTTTCTCACACTTCAGTTTTGGCAAAAAAATCTCATATTTTTGTACGGAAATTTAATATCTCCACAAGTGATTCACAACAAAGGTATCAAACAAAAGCAAAAAGGTTGCCGCCTTTTTGAGTACATGATTAGTAAATTAAATGTTTATACTCATTGAAAAATCTTTCCAGTACATAGTCACTGAAAAAACGCAATTTTTAAGGGTCATATCTCTTGAACAGCTGAAGATTTTCTGACGAAAAAAAAATTGATGGCTTTTCGGGGCACAAAAAATTTTATAAAAAATCATCAAAATTAAAAACAAAAAGTTTGATTCTGTATCGCACTTTTAAGTAAAGGGCAAATTACTCGAGCTTTAAAGCTTTAGTGAAAGCTCCGCTTTAAATGACAAAGCTTCAGAGCGTCATGAGATACATTGCTATAGTTCCTGGTATGGTTTAGAATTTGAAATAAAAAACATGAGTTTTTATAGTTGTTAGTTTAATTTTTGCATACTAATTTGAAATTTCAACAAATTATTTATTATTACCGAATAGTAATTTTTATGTGAAAAAAACTTTTTTTGTAAAACAAGGAAATAAAGACTATCTTAGAACATGAATCCTTTAAACCATTATTTTTCATTGTTCGGAGTACACGGAAATATACCCATATACAAATTATGTAAAGTTAATTTCTGTTAGGTAAAATAAGATATAATAACAAACACAAAAAACAGCCCAAAAGAATGGATTAAGGAATAAAGGTTTGCATTTTTTTCTTTTCTACATTATTAACATTTTCATAAAAAAGGAATTTTTTGTGATTTTCCTGATTTTTGCTTTGTGTTTAAACTGTTATGTGACAGCAGCAGTGGATTTGGCCTTAAAACAAAGGCTTATTTATTTTTTTTTTTTTTTTTTTTTTTTTTTTTTTTATTTTTGCCTGGAAAATTAGGTGAAAGAACCGCCGTTGTGTTTTTAAATGTCACTGCTACCAATTTTTTTTTTTTTTTTAAGCCCCAAATAAAAATTGAACAAAAAATACAAATATAAAACTGTTTGAAGGTTTACAAATTATTTAAAGTTGCTATTATAAAGTTCTACTAACGCAAACTTTTATTTTGCCCTGATTTTTTTGCGTTTAAAGAGACAAGAAAACAAAAGACAGCCTCTTTTATAAGTAAAGGATCAAATATGCTAGAGGCTTACTGCCACATGGCCTTCACCGGAGGTAAGAGGTATTTGCTTTTGGTTTTTTTTGGCTACAGTAACTGAAATTCTTATACGGAAAAGTGGGTGATGTCCGCTACCAATTGCCCCTGAAACAAAAAAAGTGTTCTACAACGCAAACTTTTTGCCGAGCAAAGAGACAAGAAAACAAAAACACCCGAAAGAAAGACGCGAGCACGCCACAGCCTCCCGTAGAGGTATGCTTTTGGTTTTTTTCAAAACTGAAATTCTTTATTTTATTGTGGAGTTTATTTTATGATGTATTTTATATATGGTGAAGAAACACATAGTAGCACTAATAACACTTAAGGGCAGTTCACAGCTGCGACTTACCACTTATGACTTAAAACTTAGGACTTTTTAGGACTTAGGACTCTTAAAACTTAGGATTTAAAACTTAGGACTTAGGACTTAAACTAAGCGTTTTGCCTTAGGACTTAAGACTTAAGCCTTCCAGTTCACAATTACCTCATAATTGACTTTAGACTTAAACATTTTTTGTTGGAAATTTTGATTAAATTATGGAATTTGCAATATATTTAATGACAAAATGGTCAATTTAAATTTGTAGTTAAGTCATCTTAAGCAATTTATTACAAATGAATAGTTTGTCTTTTACTAAAACATCATATTTAAACAGAAAATACAATTATCATGAAACTGCATCTTAGAAACAATTTGTTTCAGTGTTGTTTTAAATTATTTGATTAGAAGATTTTGAATACAATCCAAATCTAATGTGATCGATTCAAACTATAATAATAAAAAAAAGAAATATTTATTTATTTCTTTTTTTAATTTATTTTTATTTATTTATTGTAACAATATAGTTTGAAATAATATTGTTCTATATTTTTTTCATTTAAGTTGGTGCATTGCAAATCGATTCAACAAATAAAACATAATTTTTAAGAGAAGCCTAAATTAATTATGGCTTCAAAATAAAAAAATTCAACAATCCACGATTTTTTAACTGCGCAGGTTTGTTAAGTTTTTAAGGTTTTTTTTTTCTTGGATTTATAATGAATTTTTGAGTTTATCCCGATTTTCTAACTAAATGTTTCAAAACAATGTTTAATTTGTTTACTTTCTTTTTCTCAAAACAGAACCAAAACGAAAAAATAACAAAGCAAGCAAAATAAAACATGATTCAATTCTTATAAAGTCATAAGTCTTAAGTGAAAAGTCTTAAGTTTTAAATCAAGCTGTGAAGCGGACCGTAAGTCATAAGTCTCCACTCTTAAGTCTAAAGTCTTAACTTTTAAGCCGTAAGTCTGAGCTGTGAACCGCTTTTTAGTATTTAACAAAATTTAGATTTCTTCTTTAAGGTCTGAAACTCTATGTAGGTCTTCGTCGATTTTAAATAGCTTTGATGTTATTTGCTCCTCAGTAGTCGTATTTCCTAAACACACCATATGGAACAGTAAAATAAATACATAATTTTAGTATATCTTTATTAAATCATTGAATCAATCAAAGTTATACCAATAATTCTAAATTGTTTAAAAATTACAGGTAACCAATTTCCAGTATGGTTGAAAAACTTTGAATTGACAATTTTGAATCCATTAAAGCTTTAATTTACTATTTTAGCACGTTTTTAGCTTAATTTTTGAGTTTATGCTTAGGCTTCTTTGGGATCCTTAGTTTTTAAAAAAATATTTGCCTCCAAGGTCATAAGATCTAGTGACTCTTAACTTAAAATTGAATATTTTTTTCTAAAAACTAACATTTTTTATTTCCTTGTTTTCAATAAAAGTTTCGTACACAAATAAAAAAAACCAAAACTATGCATGTTTTGTTAACCAAAGTTTTAACTACAACGAAAACGAGGGTAAAAAAAGGCTCACCTTTTTTTACGGTTTTTACATTTAGTTTTCGGGTTTTCATTTGAAAAAACGTGCATCCTAATTTTACACTTTTAACCGTCGTGTGTTTTAAAGCTTTAGTTTCCAGTCATAAGACAAAGATTAGAATTTTAGTTTGCTGATTTTTGAGTGCAGTAAGTTTTTTGAAAAGTGAATTGGCCTAAAAATGTTTTTATTTATAGCATAAATCAAAATGATATTGTTTTTTTAATGCAGACGTGATGATCTGGGACAGGTCAAATCAACATTTTTCCCCGTAAACTTTTTTCCAGTGTTAACCAAATATGTTAAAATTCTTTACGATTGTTGGGCAATTTCCTCATATAACAAATATTTATTCTTAACGTTTCGAAACCACGTCGGGTTTCTTCTTCAGAAGTACAAGATCTTTAACAAAGTAGAATAGACATAAAAATTATATAAAACAACAGTGAAATAAACACATTTCGTCCGTGTAAAACCTTAAACAGATTAAGAATGGATTAAAAATAAAAAATTTGGAAAAATAAAATTATTTTGTAAATAATTAAAGAAAATAAATGAGACTAAAATAAAATATTTTGTAGAAATAAAACACTTTTTTTTATAATTTTTGAAAAACGCGCAAAAACTTTAATTATAGCGTTTGCTAATAAAAGTTATTTTTAAAAAAAAATTAAAAATGGGAAATAAAAAGATTTTTTTTTGAGTAAAGTGGACAAACAATTTGTAAAATTACAGTAAAATTCCTAATAACATGGCGGAAAAGTAGATTAAAAGAACCAATATATAAAAAGACGATAAAGAAATGAAAAGGAAAAAAACAGAGTCGGTAAAAATTGTGTAACAGTAATCAAACATTATTCTTTTTCAGACACTACAAATTTGTTGATTTAGCTGGCAACCATTTTTGTGCCGCTGAGATTAACGCAGGGTGAATATCACTTTTCGCAAGATTTAATGAACGTGCTGAAGAATTAATGGTAATATAAAGAGACTCTTTGCGCAAAAGTTCTTCGCTAAAACGTCTTGTCGAAATCTTTTTTCCTGTTTCTAAAATTGTTGTGTTATTAAATCAATAGAATGGTTAGTTTTTTGAATATGTTCGAAAATTGCTGAATTTGGTATCTTTTTCGTGTTCTGCTAAGCGTTTCTTTAAAAACCGTACCGAATGATCAATATAAAAATTGTCGCATTCTTTGCATTTAACATTGTATATAATATTTTTCTCATCTGTTTTTTTGTTGGATAATAATTTGTTTCCCATAAACTGATCATGAAGTGTGTTCGATTTTCCGCTAACAACTTCGATTTCAAATTTTTGCAGTATTTTTTGAATTTTGGGAGTAACATCTGAAATAAATGGAAGAGTTATTCGTTTCTGTGTTTGTTTTAACTTTGGACCGATAGGTGGATTAAGACCTCTCGAAATAAACTTTTTGGAATATCCATTGTTCGAAAATATTTTTTCTAAAAATTTCAATTCTGAATCAGGATTATCAAGAATTTTTCTGGCACGGTAAGCTAAACATTAAATAGTTCCTGTAAGTTGATTAAGAGGTTGACATGATGTTTGATGATGAACGCAACGGTTAGAATTTGTTGGTTTTCTATATATTTCAATTTGAAGTTTGAATTCCGTAGTGTTTATATTTTCTTTTATAATTTTTACATCTAAAAATGGTAAACAATTGTTTTTTTCTGTTTCAAGTGTGAATTTAATACTGTTGTTTTTATCGAATGCATTAAGTAATGAAAGAAAATTTTGAAGTTCAGTTTCGGTTCCATTAAAAATAGCAAATATGTCGTCCACATAGCGTAGCCAAATTAGTGGTTTTTGTTGAACGGTTTTTAAAAAATTGTTTTCAAACTCTTCTAAGAAAATACACGCAAGCAATGGTGAGAGAGGATTCCCCATAGGAAGACCCCGAATTTGATTATAAAAATGGTCTCCATGTTGAAAATAGTCGGATTTTGTAATAACTTTTATTAGTTCTGTAATTTCATTTATTGAAAGTTCTGTTAAATTTTCCCATTTTTCTGAAAATTCTAAAAGTCTTTCTTCTAAAACTTGTATGGCTTCGTCAACTGGAACATTGTTAAATAGTGAAACGATATCAAATGAAACTAACTTTGCCGTGTTTGGTATAAAACTTAAGTTTTTCAGTTTGTCTACTAACTCAACCGTGTTTTTAATATGTGTATTTCTTAATCCGAGCAGAGGATTTAATATTTTGACTAGAAATCTGGATAAATAATAGCTGACACTGTCAAACTGTGATAGAATTGGACGTAGAGGTATATTTTCTTTGTGTATTTTTGGGAGTCCATACAAATAAGGATCCGAAAGTCTGTCGGTTGACGGTAGTATATCCAAAATTTTTGCACTAGAAAGTTGACTGTTTTTTAAAATATCCTAAAGTTCTTTTCTTATTTTGGTTTTGGGACTTTTTGTAATTGGTTTATATATTGAGGTGTCGGAAATAAGTGTCAGAAGTTTTTGTTCATAATATTTGTGGTTTAGGACTACCGTTTTGTCACCTTTATCTGCTTTTGTAACGCGGATTATCTTTTTTTTACTAGTTTTTTAATCTCTTTTACTGCGTTTTGGTGTTTTGGTGCTAAATTTTCTGGTGGTGGTTTGGCACTTCGAAGAACAGCGCCTATTTGATGACAAATTTTATCACGGTGTTCTTTAAATTTTGGAGATTGTTCTATTAAATTTTCAATGGTTGAAACAAAATCGGATACCGGCAAAGTTTTTGGAGTAATGCTAAATTTTGGTCCCAAAGCTAAAACGTCTAACTGTTTGTTGGTAAAACTTTCTTTTGAAACATTAACTATTAAAGTGTCGCGAAAATCTGTATTTGGCCATAAAGGTTTTGAAGGTTTTTGTATGTTTAAAAGTCTGTTAAACTTTTCTTTCTGTTCTTTTTTTATTTTTTGGAAGGCATAATTGTAGTCAAAATCCAGTCGGCTTTCCACAAGTTTAAAATCCGAGTCTGAAAAGGTATTTTTGAATAACTGAAAGAGTTTGGAAGTTTTTGAGCAAAGAATCCATATTTTCCTGTACAAATGTGTTTTTTCGTCTTTCATTAACATGATTTCAGTTCGGTCTAATCTTTTTTTGGAATTAAAAAAGCTATTTTTGTTGGTTATACGAAATCCTTTGGGTATTATTTGGTGAAGTAAACATTGTCTGATAAAACGTAGACAACGGACGAAATGTTTTTATTTGACTGTTGTTTTATATAATTTTTATGTCTATTTTACTTTGTTATAGATCTTGTACTTCTGAAGAAGAAACCCGATGTGGTTTCGAAACGTTAAAAATAAATATTTGTTATATGAGGAAATTGCCCAACAATCGTAAATATTATCATGATCATTCCTCAAAAGTCACTGAAATCATGTTAAAATTCTAGTATTTATATCAATTTTAAATTAAAATAGTTTTTCAGGTATAATCGATGCCGCCAAAGGAATAATAGCCAAATTTCCATTGCCGGGTTTTATAAAATCCGCTATTGAAAAAGTATTAGACATTAAACTAGACGTTTTCCTTGCGTTCGAAGGTACTGGGTTTTTAGAAGTGTTGGAAAATGGCGTCATCGGAAATATTGGGGAATTAAGATCCAAGAATAGTTTTGAAGCTTAATTTAACTCTTAGATTTAAGCTTGGAGACAGGATTTAGCGACTTTTAATTTTGGCTACAAGTTTAAACTCCTAATTCCTTCGGTTCTATAGAACCTAAGTCTGTTTAGAGCGATTTAGGGTTGCTAGAGCTGCAGGTGAGGGAGCATAGAACTATAGACTATACAAAAATGATGCGGACTGGCGACAAAACTCGAACTTTGAAATGTTATATATCCATAACGGAGGTTAGAATATGTGCGAGACATATATGGGAGCATAGCTCGGACTCTTGGCTATCTTTCAAAAAGGTTAGGAAAAAATTTTTCGATGACGTCATCACTACAGCCTGAAAAAAAAACCTGGTGAAAAAAACCTGGTCCCAAAAAAAAAACAAACTTTTTTATTAGTACGAGATTAGAAACGCCGCTTTGTATGCTGTTAAAACATACTTTTCTGAGTTTTTCTGAAAGTTTCAGCGAAATCGGCTTGCTCATTTTTTTTATAATGCGTTGAATGAGCGCGGTTTTTGCCATTTTTCGCGAATTTTTGACACTGCCCGAATTATTTATTTTGTTTTGTTTCCTGCTTGAAGTGTGTACGATATTGATCATAATAATGATCATAATGTTATATATTAAATGTCCGCCAAATTTTATTCCTTACTTAAAGTTTTAATTTAAAAGTTTTCTGCTGCAAGCATACGGGCTTGGTATGCTTCCAAATTTAAAAATTCATCGTGTTTGACAGCTTATTGTAAGCTTAACATTAGGTTTTTTGCACAAACAATATATCGAAATTCGTCATATGTGATAAATTTTAAATTTTTGATGGTTTTGAAAAAAAATTTAAAAAACATTTTCGGCATTCCTGTTTGGCCTCCTTAGTCCCCGGGGGGTCAACCCCAAAAAAAAATTTTAGGCAAAAGTAAGAAATAAAAATTGGCGGACATTTAATATATAACAATATGATCAATATCGTACACACTTCGAGCAGGAAGCAAAACAAAATAAATAATTCGGACAGTGTTTTAGCGTGCCAAAAATTCGCGAAAAATGACGAAAACTGCGCGCATTCAGCGCATTATAAAAAAATTGAGCGAGCCGATTTCGCTCAAACCTTCAGAAAAAAATCAAAAAAGTATGTTTTAACAGCATGTTAAGCGGCGTTTCTTATCTCGTGCTAATAAAAAAGTTTTTTTTTTGGGGACCAGGTTTTTTTTTCACCACATCGGCTGTAGTGATGACGTCATCGAAAAACATTTTTTCTTAACCTTTTCAAAAGATAGCCAAGAATCTAAGCTATGCGCCCATATATGTCCCGCACATATTCTAACCTCCGGGATATATAACATTTCAAAGTTCAAGTTTTGTCGCCAGTCCGCATCATTTTTGTATAGACCACTTGTATGGGGCGTTTTGATAAAAATAACAAACAAACAAAACAAAGTGAAAAGCAAATAAATTATCACTTTTATACGAACATCTTACAATGTAACTATATTATTTTTTTACAAAATAAAGCAAATGGATCCAAAAAATACAGGCAAAATTGTTTGTCAGCCGTGTGGCTGACTCGGGCTTAGGGATCGATCGGTGCAGAATTATTGCTGACGCCGGAGCAGGGACCGGGGCCGGGGTAGAGAAATTTTGATTTGCCGGGGCCGGGGCCGGGGCAGGCTTAAAATTTATAAGAGTTTGTAATTTTGGTCGTTTTTTTTCAAAAATTCTAATTTTTTACTGTAAATTATTTGTTTTAGGTAATTAATAGTCACATTTCAGAATTTAAGCACTTGTGTAAGTAGAAAAACTTAAAGTTTTTTATAACCAGAACATAAAAATATTTAAATATTTCGATTTTTTTTAAACTTTAAATTATTATTTTATTTAGTATTTACTACTGTTGTAAAATATATTGATTTTGGTTTATTTTCAGAAAAAGTAAAAGTAATTTAAAAAAAAATTAATTTAAGTAAAGTTAGAGTAAATGTAGTTTGTAATATTTTAATTCAAGTAAAGTAAAAATAAAAATAACGGTCGAAATTTTATTTAAGTAAAGAAAAAATAAGACCTATTTGTTAAGTAAAAACAAGAGTAAAATTATAATAAAAGTAATTTTGCAACGGAGCAAAACGTCGATTTTTGGAGCTCCAGAGCTCCATTCCAAAATGTTTTGTTATGCTTCAATTTTAATAAGTTTTTTAGTCTAAGTATGGTATTTAGTGTGTTAGCAGCTTAAAAAACTTTCTTCTGAGACTCATTTTACAACAAGTCCACAGAAAATCTACTTGTTGAAATTACTTAAATTTAATTTAAATTAATTTAAGTATTTGTAGGAAAAAATACGCGTAAGAGAAAAAGTAAGTGAAATTTAACCCTTTGGTATTCATTCCGCTGGAAATCCGCAGAAAGGATTTCACGCCACTGCTGTTCAATGTTAAACTTCATCAACGATCATCGAGAGCCAAAAACTTTAACACGCTGCAGCACTGACGCAAATACCTTTTGCACATTTGCAGCAGTTTTTGAACAAAAAAAATCCCAAAGGGTTAAGTGTCCAGTAAAAGTAAAATTAATAAAAAATTCGTTACTTTTTTGTTTAAGTAACAGCAAATGTAACTTTTTACAACAGTAGTATGCACTTTAGGAAAGTATTAGAAATATATTCAAGTTTAAAGCAATATTATTCTTAATCCCACTAACCATTCTTATTACCTTTAAAAAATGCTCTACAAATAAAGCAAGAGTTACAGCATTTTTATA
>JASAMX010018805.1:0-18342 GCA_030248175.1 Microlaimidae sp. YZB2_3 | reverse complement strand
CTATGTATGGTCTTGGTTTAGCCTGCTTCTAAGAAGACTTCAAGATTTAATTTATAAATAATAAATTGTAATATAATAAATAATGAAACTTTGAAACCCCATTTTTGTTTTATTTTATATGCTCATAATTATTATTTATACCGTTTCATACCTTATAATAAACTTTGAATTCAGTTTAGAATTGAATTTAATATTTATTTGTACAAAACAATTTAGACCGTTTGTACTCAACCGTCTACTACTGTTATACATATCTCTTAGATGTCTCCTTTTAAATTTTTTGCTAGAAAATTGAATAAGAAAATATGAAATTTGAGATATGTTTTATTTACCTTTCCGGTTCCGATGGGAGCTGCGGTGAAGCTTTGACACCATTTTTTCGATTGCAAATGAATTCTTTAATGCATCCACGCGAATCCCTAACGGGTTCCCAATCGCATAGGTCTGGGTGCTGTGTGGGCGTGGGTAAGTTGGTAAAACAATCATTTCCTATATAGGTGAGTTGGTCAAGGGCCGGCGACCCCCCAGCCCCACCCACAAAAAAAGCGAAAAAAATCGAAGGGACGATCAATTTCGCCATATTAGTGTTTTGAATTTATTGGCAATTAAACAATGATCACCTTCAGTTTTAAACTGAGTTTAATGCAGCAATGTTTTAAAGTCATTGTCACCGTGAAAAAACTGCACATACCGGTTTCTCATATTATGATTCCTTATCACGCCTGAACCTACCCAAAAAGTGTCAATTCCTGTATTAGATGAAAAGAACAAAAGTAAATGGAGTGGAACACTAGGTAACACGTCCAAACTTTTGAATAAATTTACTTGTTAAAACATAAGAGGAAAACGTGTCAATTACTAATTCATTTACCTGATTAAAATCAATTTCATTTGTTTCAAATTTTTAAACTTTGGTTAAAACCGAACGGAATGTTTGGAGGCATAAAAAGACAAAAAAAGAATGTCAATGAAGCATTTTTTGGAACTGAGGAAACTTACCATTTTTTGGCGTGCGTGTGTGTTTGTGTTTGTGTGCGTGTGCGTGTATGCGTGCGGGCACGAGTGTGTTTGGCGTGCGTGCGTAACTATTTTTATTGTTTTTAATAAGTTTTGAAAAAAAATTAATTTTTAAAAATTTTCTGACAAAATAATTTATTAATCTTTAATTATTCATGAAAATAGTACAAAAATAGGGCGAAGCTCCAGAACTGGAGCTTAAAAAAGCGAAGCTCCGCTCCAGAACTTCGGAGGTCGGAGATCTGGGTAACGTCACTACTATGTATGTATGTATGTATGTATGTTATGTATATATGTATGTATGTATGTATGAATGTATGTATGTATGTATGTATGTGTGTATGTGTGTATGTATGTATGTATGTTTGTATGTATGTGTGTATGTATAAGTATGTATATATGTATGTATATCTTTGTTTGTATGTATGTATGTATGTATGTATGTATTTATGTATGTATGTATGTATATATGTATGTATGTATGTATATATATATATAGGGCGTATATATTTTTTTTTGTGGGGGGGGGGCGGTCTGTTATTGTGGAGTGGGGTGTACCGGGGAAAGGGGCATTAACTGGTTCCCGAAGCGGCGCAAAGCCATAGCGAAGCGTCGACCGGGGGTCTGGTGGCGCGTATATAGGATTTTGCCCATGGGGGGCGGTCTGTCAATGTCTCGGGGGGTGTTACGGCGCAAAGCGCCGTAACTGCGTCGCGAAGCGGCGCAAAGCCATCGCGAAGCGTCGACCGGGGGGTCTGGTGGGTGTCCCCTAGCCGCCGGAGGCGAAAATTTTTTCAGTATATACTTGCTTGCTTAAATATTGTCTCCAGCGATTCTTATGGTTATAGTTTTAATTTTGCTTTTATAACCCAATTCTTACACAAAATGTTTATTACATAAATAGCAGCAGGAAGCTGACACGGAGCGTCAACCGGGGGGTTTGGGGGTGCCCCCCCCCAACCGCCGGAAACGAAAAATTTTCGGAAATATGCACTAAAAATTGCTTAAAAATTGTGTCCAGCGAATCTTATGGCAATAGTTTTACATGAGCTTCGATAACCTAAAGCTTTATGAATTTGTTTGTTACTGTAGTATGAGCATCAAGCCGACGCAAGGCGGCAGCCGGGGGGGGGTCTGGGGAGTATCCCCCCAGCCGCCGGAGGCGAAAATTTTTTAAATAAGCACTAAAAACTGCTTAAGAAATGTGGGGGGGACCGCCCCCTTAAGTACGGAAAGGGCAAAAGGGGGGGGGGGCTGTCACCACCCTATATACGCTACTGGTATGTATGTATTTATGTATATTTGTATGTTTCCGTGTGTGCTTAACTCACAGCAAAAATAGTTTTTATTTAGGAGTTTTTTCGATTAGGTTAGGTTAACTTTTGTTTATCATTTAAGTATAAACAAAAGTTTTTTTGTGCAGACCGGTCTGCGTAAAAAACGGTCGCAGTCCATTTTAATCATCAGAAAGTGGACTGGGTCCGTTTTTATCATCGGAAAGATCCGTTTTTGTCTTCGGAAAAGTGGACTTGTCCGTTTTTTTGGACCTAGTCTACTTCCCCATGATCCAAACGGACCCAGTCCAAAGCGGACCGGGTCCAAAAGTTTTATGAATAGCACGGTACATTTGTTATTTGCTGAAATGTCAGTATTCCTGGCAATATAATCCTAATTTATTTCCACTTCTTAGATTAAAATTTGATTTTTTCGACTTCTAAGATTAAAATTCGGTGTTTTTATTAAATATAACGTATTTCGACAGGTACTACTATTATAATAGCATGCTTGATAAGCTTTTAAATTAACTTAGTTTACAACAAAGTCACCTATTTTATTCAAGTTAAAAATAAAACCATGGAAAAAGTTACAATGGAACAGTTAGTTGTATCAAGAATATATAACACTAGAGAATGTCCGACTGTACACTAAATTTTTGACCAAAATTTTGCGAGAAAAGTCGCACTTTTGAATTCGTGTGCGACTTTTCTCGCAAAAATCCGCCATTTTCTGCTAGTTTTTCCGCGCTGCGATTTTTAACACAGTGTTAGTTTTCTCGCAGTGGGGACTGCGACTTCTTTCGCACTCAATGCTGCTTTATTCGCACTGCGATTATTTTTGCACTGCGAGTCTGGCCGCGCAACAAAAAAAAATACAGACGCTGGTAGTCATTTTCAATGGAGTAAAACACTTTGAAACTTGTTTTATTTAATTTTAAAAAGTAGAAAGTTACTTTATTTTATTAAAATTAAAAAGTTTTAAGATCTTAAGATAAAA
This sequence comes from Microlaimidae sp. YZB2_3, assembly GCA_030248175.1. NCBI lineage: Eukaryota > Metazoa > Nematoda > Chromadorea > Desmodorida > Microlaimidae > Microlaimidae sp. YZB2_3. The sequence goes on along the minus strand of JASAMX010018805.1, from coordinate 15,051 downwards.
AAACGACTTTTACTCATTTAAACACAAAATTTTCGCTCCGCTTTGTTTTTATTATTTTTGTTGTGCAGCCCCACTCGCAATGCGAAAATAATCGCAGTGCGAATAAAGCAGCATAGAGTGCGAAAGAAGTCGCAGTCCCCACTGCGAGAAAACTAACATTGTGTAAAAAATCGCAGCGCGGGAAAACTTGCAAAAAATGGCGGATTTTTGCGAGAAAAGTCGCACACAAATTCAAAAGTGCGACTTTTCTCGCAAAATTTTGGTCAAAAATTTAGTGTGCAGTCGGACATTTTCTTGTGTTATATATTCTTGATTGTATTGAATTTAATGATTTATGGTCGATGGAGCCTTGGGAACTTGGAGCAGGAACTTGGAGCCAAAAATAGTTAACTTGGAGCCAGCCGTAGGTGGGGAACTTGGAGCCGTAAGCTGGGAACATGGACCCGAAAGTAAATATCACTAAAACGTTTACCTAAGCCCTTAGGCTTCGGTTACGAAGCCTGAATGTAACCATTTTTTAAAGGTTCCAATTGTCATCGCTTGTGGCTCCAAGTTCCCAAAATTTTCAATGGCTCCAAATTCCTTGCTTGTGGGTCTAAAGACCCCGCACCAATTTAATTTTTTGCTTTCAGAAACTTCAAGCGTCGATTGTGTGTTAATCAAAAATTTAAAATTCATATACTTAAAATAACATCCAACCAGAAAATATAGGAGGTTTAAGAAAATGTAAGGAAATGTATGGTCTGGGTAGGAGAGTTCAAAAAGAGCTTTTATTTGGCATTAAAGGAAGTTAAAAAGCAAGAAAACATAAGCTGTGAGACTAGAAATTAAACTTCTTGAATCTTACACAAGTAAAATAGAAATGTCGCAAATGCGTTTGCAACTATATTGACTTTTGATATTTTTTGGCTGAAAAAAGCGCAATCATACAGATCACTTCGCGCGTGCAAAACTGCTAGCGCTCGCCCATTTCGATTTATCTATATTGTTTTGTGGTAAGCACCAGATTTATAAAATTGCCGCATAAGTAAAAACAAATACGATGTGATAAATGGTCAAATTAAATTACCGCTAATACTCGAAAGAAAAATTTAGCTGAAAAAATAACTGGGCATAGTCCACTGAAAGGGACTTTGTTTATCTGTGTAAATTGTCCACGGAGCAGCACGCTAAAATGCAAATATCCCGAATCTCAACGTTTTTTCATGGATAAACGTACGAAGAATTTAGCTAGGTATAAGAAAGTTTAAATGTCAGTGGACTGGGCCTAGGCAAGCACACGCTTAAAATTTAACTTCTTCTTTTTCTAATTTGATATTGGCTTCCACATTTTTTACCAAAACAGCTTATACACGGAATTTATCCGAATTTAGGGTCGATGGAGCCTAAGGAACTTGGAGTTGGAACTTAGAGCCAAAAAACGGGAACTTAAAGCCGTAACTGGGGAACTTGGAGCCGTAAGTTGGGAACTTGGAGCCAAAAATAAAAATCGCTACAACGCCTAACCCTAAGCGAAACTTAAATTTTAGCCCAAACCAATTTTTTCTAAAAGGCTTTAAGTTCATATTGCTCGTGGCTCCAAGTTCCCCAAAATTTTCGATGGCTCCAAGTTCCCTGCTTGTGGCTCTAAAGACCCCGTACCCTTATCCGCAACTTATACAAAACATTTATTTAATCTATTTATTTAAAATTTAAACATTTTTACACTATATTCCTAATTTTACAGGTACAAAAGGTTTACAACAATTTTAAACATTTTAAAACATGCTGCAGTAATGAAAAACTACAAGAAAAATTTTAAGAAGTTTATTATTAATGGTATTATAATAAAAGTTTTGACATACACAGGAAATAGTTACACATTTTACAATCATAATGATAATTCAGCAAATATTTTAAAAAATAAAATGGATTTTAAAAATTCACGCTTAAAGTTGGGGCCGAATCCGGTTTTTTTTGTTTTTTTTTTGTTTTTTGTTGGTTTTTGTTTTTTTGCGGTTTTGTAAGTTTTTCACAACCTCTGTTTTCGCTCAATACACAAATAATAAAATAACAAGTTCTTTTAATTAAAATGATATAATAAAAATCAAACAAATTCATGCACAAACAAACAAATATTAGCTTATTATTTCTGTTTAAATAATAAAATATCATTTATTTCATTCAAATAAAGAGATTTGTTTAAAAATATAAAAACAAATTAAAACTTTAACAATACTTAAAAAAACACTGTGCATATATTAAAATGTTGGTTTGATGAAATTTTCAGGCTTTAAGAAACATCAATCAGATATGTTAGTTTAAAAAGTATCAGAATACAATTTATTGTAAATAAATAAAAAAATTTAAAACGCATAATTTCGTATGGGGCAATAAATGTTTTCTCCCAAGACTAACTAAAAGTCTGATGTTTTTTAGACAGCTTACTGTTGCAATTTAATTTTTTGCAAAATGCTGTTTAAAATTTTGTTGTCTCTAATTTAAAGCAATGAAAATTACAAACCGAATGTCAGATTTTAAACTTAACGGATATTTTATATAAAAAAAGGAACAGACTTTCTAAATGGACGTATTATGTCGAACATACATTTTTTGATAAAAACTAAAAAGTTAATAACGTAAAGTGCGGTCAAATTCAATGCTTCCGCATAGGTCCCTTCGTGTCGCTAAGATTTTACAATAAGATATTTGCCCTAAATATAAATTAAAAAACTTTAAAAAAATTGAAGCAGCTTTTACACAACGCCCCCAGTTTTACAAAATATACCAAATGGTCTAATTTACATATAAATAAAATAATCAAAAAAAAACTTAAAAGACAAGATTATTCAAAGTTAGCTGCAAGCCGAGTAATTAGTTTATCAAAAATAAATAAAAAATTTGGTATGTCGTTTATAAACTACAGTATCGCACTTATCTTACTCTATATTAAAATTTTACGACAACAGTTCTATATATTGCATTAGCATAATTATTTATTAGTCGATGGCGTCTTTCGATCTTATTAAATAAAATAGCGTAAATAAATTAAGATAAATATTTTTAGTTTTTCTATTTGGAAAGACAAGGCCCAAATAATTTTTGACAACAGCGTTGTAAGCGGGCTGAGTTTAAGGTTTCAAAGTTGTCGGTTTTTTATTCGGCAAAGACCGAGAACTTTCATACCCAAATTAAAGTTGCCGGTCCGGACCGGAGCGCAATTGTTTTAGTTCGACCAAGCTCGGCCCAGCTCACATTTTCTTAGTTTAGATTTTCACATTTTCTTTTTTTTTTAAATTTTATTTTCGTTCTAAAAAAGTCGGCCAGCCGGCCCGCGAGAACTAAAATTCTGAGTCTGACCCGTCCTGCCAAATAAGGCTAACACAATCAAAGCCCACCCCGGCTCGGCCCTTTTACAACTAATTGGTGCAATATTTTCTTTGACAAACGGAATAGAAATATCATGACAGCACAATAACTGCCTATTAAGTTACTTTATTTATTGTCAATAAAATAAGGTTTTGTTACTACTTAAGAATATAGTAGGGTTGTTATTAATGTTACAAAATATGGTGTTGTTTCTGTAACTTTCGACTTTATTTTGATTTTTTTTGCTTTTTCTTTCTGCTTAAAATGATATTTAATTATCGTGCAGTATTTTTATTCCAAAAGGTTGCTTTTTTTATTATAGTGCGTTGCGTCTAAATTACCTAGTTTTTAAATGGTAATTGTTTACAAAAAAATTTTTCATTATGTAATAAAAGTATTAAATTGATCATTTTTGCAATAAAATTGAAAAGTAATGGCGGTGTAATGAATTCCTATATTACATTAAACAAAAATATGCAAATTTTTGCATCTTCGTGATTGTGATATGCTGTTGGCATTTGACCTTTTGGAGCTTTGCCCGCCGCAAATCCGCCGAAGGGATTCCGTGGCACCGCTGCTCAGTGGTAAACTTCGCATTTCGATTTTAGTGGGCGTGAAGTTTAACACTGAGCAGCGGTGGAGCGTAATTTCTTCTGCGAATTTGCAGCGTTTTTTGGACGAAAAAATCTTAAAAAGTTAATACAAATACACATGAAAAATTTTTTTGCTTGGCAGTGGCGAGTAATATATTGTTTGTAATAATGTATTTATTTCTTCCATAATCCTGCCGCACCTAGTTGCAGAGGCGATAAACTTCTTGCTAATATTGCTTACATTATGTTGAAAACTAGAAACGCATTGATTGGCGTTAAAGTTTACATAAAAATTGTTGTTTTTGTTACTTTAAAAATTTATACGAAATGAATATACAATCATGACTGATATATTAATAGGGATGTTAAAATAATTGATTTAAGATTTAGTCAGATTTAATCAATTTAATCGTAATTTAAAACGGGGAACGGGACACGAAGGTACTGGACACGAGGGTACTGGACACGAGGGTACTGGACACGAGGGTACTGGACACGAGGGTACTGGACACGAGGGTACTGGACACGAGGGTACTGGACACAAAAGTACTGGGCTTAAAAAATTGCGTTCACCACAACCTCGCGGCAAAATTAATTTATTATGCATAGGGGAAACGAGGGTACTGGAACACGAGGGTACTGACGATCAAAAAACATAACCTTCCCGCATAAACCGGGATAAACTTATTGCATAGCAATAGTTTGTTTTACTTAAATATCATTTAGTTTGTTTGACTGACTTATAAAAGGTAGGATTATAAAAATAAAATTTATTGAGAAGACATAAAACAAAAATAATAATTTCTTAACATTAAAACATTTTCGTGTATTTATCCACATTTTCGTGCATTTTTTATATAATAACTAGCTTCAAATATGCTGAGAATCTATGGGATGACTCGAAAGATAATAAACATTAAGTTGCTGTTATGTTTTGATTGTGCTGTCAAAACATTTTTGTGGTTATTATTTTACGTGGTGTGTTAAAAAAATTCAAATTAAAAAAAAAAATTCGTGGTGTGTTAAAAAAATGAGTTCTCAATAATGCCTTCGGAAAAAATAACTGCAATAATAATTGCGAATAATTCTGCTATTAATAACCTTTCAAAAACATTTTAGTAAAATTTTCTAAAAAACAATTGCTTGCCTAATTTCAACAGTAAATTATTCGGTATTTTTTAGAAGCACACTATTATTAAAATATTATGATAAAGTTTAACTTAATTTTTAAATTTTGCTTAGGCTTAGGAAAATAAAGTTTACCGTGCAGTGGGTTTTGAAGACTCCCGAAAATCCGTTGTTGGATTCTTTTACTCACGATTCTATACTTAGATTTAAATGCGTAAAATAATCATATATGAAAAATCTAACAATTGTATGTTTTCGGTTTTAAAAGCACATTTTGTTTGTTTTGTTTTAAATGATCAACATGTGTTCAAGTGAATTCTTTAATCTAGAGTGGACTAAAAAGGTAAGAAGTAATTTTTAACATCTTTACTGCTGAATTCTATTTTTGCAGAAGTTATTTTTAAACAATTTACAAAGTTTTTGTTATTATTAAATTGCATTTTATTTAAGCAAGCAAAATGTTATTTATAATTAAAAACGAACAACTTATGTAACGTTTAAATGTCCACGCATTCAAAGGATTAAAATTTAGTTCAGCTCATTCAGTTTAAAAATTTTACCTATTTGTGGCAAACGTATTTTTTCTTAGCTCAGTACCCTCGTGTCCAGTACATTCGTGTCCTAGAATCTTTTAAAGGTGTTTGATCAAAGTTACAGTTTACTTACATCAAGCAAATAAAATGGCTAAATTTAAAAAATGGCTGCAACGATAGTATGAATGAAACTCCTAGACGCTTGCATTACAAACCTACTTTTTTATTGTCAAAAATACTACTTTTCTTATTTTGGAGTTATTAGTTACAAACGAATTTTTGAGATTTTTTTAAAACTGGACTTAAATGAAAAGTGACTCCTTTTTTTAAATGTCGTCAATAACCAAAATTGAGAGTACATATCTTGTTAAACTAATCTGTTGTTTTGTTTATATGTGGTCTGGTTTTTAAAATAATCACTAAAAATATTTATCAATCAAAATAATTTTATATAAACTTTGTAAACACTATTTTTCAATAAAAAATGATGCAGGAGTAGTCGCAAGAGGCCACGGGTTTGTACAAGAAATTAAAAAAAGTTATGACAGAAACAAAAAAAAAACAAAAGTAGCCAAAATCAAGTCAATGATCCATCATTTAAAAATCATTTATATAGTTTTATAGATTAAAAAATAATTGCGTATCAGCTGCCGAGGTAATAAAAAATTACTACTTACATTTCGTTTTTTTTGAGTTCAATATAGACATAAATAGTGCTTCAAAATAAATGCAAAATTATAGAAGACAAAAGATACATTTTATTTTAAAAAAACCGCCATTACCCGAAACGGGCCACGAGGGTCCTGGACACGAGAATAATGAAAAAAACCACGTCGTAAAGTCTGTGTATTATATAAATTTTTACTAACTTTAACCCCTAGAAAACTTATACAATTTTCGGAGGCTGAGTTTTTGAAAATTATTAAAGTTTTAAATTATGTTACTTTTTATTCGAGTTTCAAAAATAATATTTACTTGTAGCCTTGCTCTAAATTTTTTAAGCTTTTAATAAAAAAATGGTAAAACATGGAAAAACCGATGACTTTAAAAGTTTAAAGTTTATTTTTGCATAAAGTAGGATAAACAAGGCCAATGTTACTCATTAATAACTGCGCAACAAAATACTATTGTAAATTAACAAAAAAACAATATTATCACAATGTAGCGTGACGATTTAGGGTCGATGGAGCCTTGGGAACTTGGAGCTGGAACTTGGAGCCAAAAATAGGGAACTTGGAGCCATAAGTTGGAAATTTGGAGCCGAAAATAAAAATCGCTAAAACGTTTACCTAAGCCTAAGCGAAGCCTAAATCTAACCCCAAACCAACTTTTTCTTAAAGGCTCCAAGTTCCCATTTTTCGTGGTTCCAAGTTCCCAAAAATTTTCCATGGCTCCAAGTTCCCTGCTTGTGGCTCTAAAGACTTCGTACCAGCGTGACTCAGTCGGGAATCGATTGTGAAACCTTTAGTATCCAAGACGTACGATTTACCACTACGCCACAACCTCGACCTTTGCTTGAGGAGCTTTGTGCCCAAAAATCTTAGTCCCCAAAATAAAGAACTTTGGCCAGAAATAAAAAGCATATTTAAATTAGTTTCGTATTTTAAGGGGAAATTTTTGTATATTTTTACAAAAAAACGTGTGCGACCAATTTTTGACACTTTAAGTTAGAGTAAGGTCTAGTTCACACCGCAGTGAAAAGAGACAATGTAACGGAATATACGCGCGCAGTATGCGTTGTCACATGTTACTTCTCACTCCAATGCACAACAGTTCTTACGGCTGGTTCACATCAAAACAACCAAAACATAAGTTTACAAAATATTTAAAACATAAATTTACAAAAACATCCAAAACGAACAGAAAAAACATCGTCCAAAATATAAGTTTACAAAATTCATTTGAGTCGTTTTATTATTTGCAAGCAGAAAATGATTTATTATTCTACTAATACAAATTGCCAAGGATGTTATCACTGCCGGTAGCATAAAATAAGTAATTACAGTCACGTCAGGATTTTAAAGAACCTCAGTTGTCAGTTGTCATATAGTATTCGTGATCACGTCATATATGTTTTGCTCTGTAGGAATGGCTGTGGGAGGAGCTAATAGAATCACTTTTAGCCAATTAGTGCGAAATTAATCTCCAATCGATGAAAGATCTCCTTTATTTTATAAGCACTAATTGGCTAAAAGTGATTCTATAACGTTATAACTCTGTAAAGAATATTAACACTGAACATTTTCCGTTTAAATGAGAGGGATTTCACTATCGTGGTTAAAGTAATTGTTAATAATTTTACACATCATTTGAAAAATATTGTTAAAAAAATTCTCTTTCAAAATTATTTTACTAAATCTTTTTTGTTAATGTTTCATTAGACTTGGAAATTAAAGCTTGAAGTGAAAGTATCACAATGAAGGTAATTTAAATCGACAACTCTAACAATTCTGTAAATGTGAAGAGGTGAAATTCGAATAACAACTCTCCGGAACGCTGAAAAACGCGTTGTACTGTTGTGGGTGGGTACACGGAAGAATCCATGATTACAGAACAAGGCGGATTGGGAATTTGGATTTTTAAAAACTTGCACGAGGCAATGATTTCAACGAATTCCAAATTATGGTTCCAAGTTACCATTTTAAAGAGCTCAAAGTTTGTATTGGGTTTCAATTTTAAACTATGACTTTTCTCGGGTCCAAGTTTTAACCTTTTAATTTCGTATTACAATGTTTTGGAGTTCATTGGTAAGCACGATGGTCAAACTCCATTGTTCTAAACGTAAGTAATCCAGCGCGCAAAAGGGACACCCGCATTTGTCTAGTAACGCGGCGGCGCCTTTTTAATAACCCGCTCGCGCGGGCAAATTTTTAACCATGTTCGCACCTGCATTTGAAAGCCATGCTTTGCCGCTCCTCCTCCCACAACCCTTCCCACGGAGCAAAACATATATGACGTGATCAGGAACAATAAATGACATTAAAGGATCCTTAAAATCCTGCCGTGAGAGCAATGGATTTTTGAGTTGCTTATAAGGTAATCGCCAATTTGTAAATATAGACTAGGTATTTTTGTTTAATAAATAAATTTATTATTTTAGGCTAACAATATGCAAAAATATTAATAGAAGAAAAAAAAATACCAGTTTACTTAAACGACAAATTAATAAAAGCATGGCGCCATGGAAGAATGTGAAACTTTACTGCTGTTTGGATTTAGGCTATTTCAATGAAAGTGTTTATCATAGTATTTTAGTTCCGCAAAGGTTAGTTTTAATAATAGCTTTGTGAAAAGGCTTTGCGTTTAATAATACCTATAAAGAAATTTTTTGAAGTTATATAGCCACATGTTGTTCCATTTTTTTGATAGTAAACTTTCTAGACGGAACATAAAAAGCAGGCACTTATTTATATACTATGCTCTGTCTTTTTATATCCACATCAGCAAGTTATTAAAGATCCCACGACTATATCGAAAAAATGTGGCATTTACAATGTAGAACAAATAGTTCGGTTTATACTCAGTTTACTGTCAAACTCTTTTTTCATTTTATTAAATTTAGTCTTTAGATTGTTTAAGTTTTGCTGAAAAATTTTTACTGGTAGCAAAGCTGTTAGGAAAACTTGGTATGACAAATAATCTGACCACCTAAGATTTATGCGAAATTTCGAACCAAACTTTTGATGACACTTCAAACTTATAGACTCCCACGCCATTGGAAAGCATAATACTAAAATTTTGATATAGTATTCAATTTTGATTTTGTAGTGGAACACCAAGCTTTCCATTTTTGTTATGCTAGATAGGTTCATATGTTTTACTTGTATTTTTATGGGCATAATATTGCAAAAAACCTTGCGGTACAATTGAACCACATTTGTAGTTTTTAATAAAAAAAGTCGGAAAAATATGTTGTTTATCTATTATTCGCACTAAAAAATAAAAAATGAAATTAAAACAGTTTTAATCAGAATTTAAAAGGGTTCAAATGTGGTTGAGAACCCAAAACACCAATTTCGGTGTGGTGACTTTTAAAACACCAGCCCAGTGTTAAGCTCTATAAATGTTGTTGAGAACTCAACACATGTTATTTTTACCAACTTTATTGTGGTGTGATGACTTTTGAAACATACTACCCTTAGGTTTGCACGGGGTTTTAAGTTTGGTCGCTGGATCCAAAAACATTGTTTTTACGTTTGTAGCATAAAAATTCCCAAAATGATGTAATTTTGTTCCATTCAAATTATCTAATTCTAATTTTGATGTAAAAACTTGTTTTTTTGGGAAAAAAACTTGATTTTGTCGTAATATTTGAATGGCAATATCTAGATGAATTCTTAAAAGATAAAAAAATTCAAATATTTTTGAAAATTTAGAACACGGGGAAGGTTTTAAATAACGATTGGTGATGTTTCTCGGCGATAAATGACAAAAACGTGTATTTAGAGAACTGCAGCTTTAAAGTGCATAAAAAATTTTGAGATAAACCAAGAAATCAGAACGTTTTGCATTTAAAAAAATGCTACACTGTTTTGCTATACTTGATGTTTTTTATTAAATTAAAACTAATCTTATAAAGCCAATGCCGAAACGAAGTCCACAAGTACGAAAATCAGACCAATTTAGCTATAATTTTCAACGAGACTTGCTTGCAGAATATTTTGACCCGTTACGACAAACAGTTTAAAATTGCTGTCGAAAAAAATAATTATATTTTTCTTTTTTCCGTTTTGTACGTGATCATCAGCATTTTGGGCATATTGGGTAACGGTTTGGTGATTTTCGCTGTACTGAGAAAAAAGGAAATGAGAACAAAAAGAAACGCCCTCATTACCAATTTGGCGTTTTCCAACCTTCTACTGGCGTGTATGGTGTTCAAAATGCTCTGGGAACCTTCCATTCATCGACGATTTGATTACGGCCTGTTTTTCTGCAAATTCGCAAACGCATTTCCGGCAGTCAATGTATTTTGCTCCAGCTTGACTATTTGCGTCATGTCCATCGACCGCTATTTTTCAATTAAAACCACCCAAATCCGGGTATGTGCTTTTTATATTATATAGTTTAATGATTTTTTTCAGATATTTTTCATACAGTGATGTTCAAAAACAGTTTTGATCTGTAATTAAGAACTTGTATAAAAAATACCATAACAAAGATATTTATTTAAAATTCCATTTAACCCGTACTCTGTTGCCGTTTGGCTTATTTAATGTTTTCATTTATTAATTCCTTTTTGGTTTTTGTAAAATCCGCCGATATAAAAGGCGCGGTTTTGTGAAGTTTATTCAGTTAATAAAGTTTTACTTGGTCTTTTCAGCATTTTGAGTAAAAGATAAAATCGAAAAGATTATTTTCTCATGTTGCTTCATTAAAATATTGTTTTAGATTATTACGTTTACAAACATCTAAAAAATTCTGTGCACAAATCCCGCCATGACTCACAAGATTTTTTCAGTCAATACAACTAAAGTTAAAATCACCACAAACAAGTATTAGCAGTACAAAACTTCCAAGTATTAGAGTAATATTAATTAAAGAACTTAGTAAAACAGTAGTTTCAAGATTAAACGTAAAAGCAGGTGGATAGTAAACTGACAAAATCCGAAAATTTAAGCCTTTTTGAGCAATAAATAAACAAACATGTTCAACCGAATTCGGTTTTTCTGGAGTTGAAACACGTATGTATGCATTTTAAAGTAATTGTATAAAAAACAGCTACCCCTCTACTTCTATAGTTACGATGTGACAAAAAACGCAGTAATTAGTAATTTTTGTAGAAGTAAAGAATCCAGGTATTATAAGACGAAAGCCACGTTTTTGTAAAAGTCAAAATGTCATAGATACCTGAATCTAGAAACAAGCTTAGATTTTCAATTTTATTTACTAAGGATTGCACAATTTAATATTCAAAAATTTTTTAACTGCCCTTAGTATTTTTCCTGACTGTCAAGCTTAGGATAATCCGAGACAGATTTGTTATTTTTAATGTTCAATTTTGAGAATTTGCATTCAAACCAATCGGCCGGTTTTGTTGATTTGCGATTTAAAACGTAAGCATTAGTGTTTTCTTTTTCGTTTGAAAAGTCACGATATCGGTACAAATTATATATCCAAGGGCCTATTTCATAAAAATTGCTTGTGATTAATTTACAGCTGTAAATTAATAAACGCATAGTTTTCTTTTGTATTTTTTAAATAAAACGTATATTAATAAAATTGCGTTCAGAATTTAAAAAAATAGAAATCTATAAATTCCGTAATTTCCACTGTTATGTACGTATTTTTTAATTAATAGAATAAGAAGAAATTAAATGCGTTTATTAATTTACAATTACAAAGATCCTTATGAAATAGGCCCCAGGTTCTTTTAGGTTTGTTATGAAAAAATCGAATAAAACGCAAAAATTTTTATAATGATAAAAACTAAAGGTTCGAACATTTTGTTTTTTAGATGATTTAATTTTTGTGTTATATCTATGTCAGGAATTACCTGTTTGAAAAAGTTATCGAGCATGCTTTATTAAATTATTTTTAATAAGAAAACAGTAAATATGATGCATACATAGTGGGCTGTTTTCTGCCCGAACAGTACTTTTTTGGTGTTAAATGTTCCTCCAAAATTGGAATTAAGTTTGCCCCACATTTTTTACTACACTTTGTGTTTTTGGCTAAAAAATCACAGGTTTTTTTACGAAAAAGGCATATGTCAACAAATATTAACCAGTATTAACAATCAACGTATCAAATGAAAGAAAAAAGTTGCCGCTTTCTTTAACTTCATCATATGTAACTTAATTTTTTATACCGATTTACCAATCTTTCAAGTACAGAATAACTGAAAAAAAAAATCAATTTTTAAATGATCATATCTACTGAATCACTGGGGTAAAATTGGGGGCAGGGATAAAATTTTCAAAAAAAAATCATCAAAATCGAAGACAAAAAGTTTGACTCTGTACCGCATCTTTAAGCTGCGTGGAGAAGTTCCCTGTTGTATTGAAAAATTAAAAAATCCACGGGCCTTGTAAAACGAATCTAGTTTTTTATGCGTAAAAAAAACTAAATTTTAAAATGCAATCTGTTATAATTTCAAAAATCAATTACTGTTTGATTTATATCGCATATATTTTATATTTAGGCAAGAAGAAATCCGGAAAACGGTTGTAGTACAGTGCTGGGGCCGCTGCTTATTTGGGTAGTTAGTTTAGCATTAGCCATGCCTTTTTTTATTTTCTACAACGTCTCCACCGATCCACCCGAGCTTCAAAACACCTTGGTGGCTCCGAATAGAACGGTGTCTTTCGGTTCGACCACTTGCGATTTCGGTTTATTTCTCAATGAGAAGACCCGGAGTTGGGTGTCCATTTCCACCGGTATTGTTCAGAACGTTTTTCTTTACCTGGTTCCCTTGGTGGTGCTGGTCACATTCAACTGGAAGCTGACCAGATTCCTTCAGAACCACGACCGCAGCAACCTGGCGTCCAGGGCCCAGACGGTCCCGGAAAGCCGCCGTCGGCGATTTTCCGTGGCCTCCTCGGCTGTGGAGCGCCGCCGGAGTCGGACCAGCGCCCTCATGTTCGCCATGGCCATCAGCTACGGGATCCTCTGGCTCCCGTTCACTGTAATGTCCATCCTCCTGGACTTCGACTTGGAACCCAGCGGCGGGAAGACGTTGGAAGTGAGTTGGGCGGACCGGACGGCGAAACTCGTCTCCATGATCTCTATCTGCGTGAATCCGGTGCTCTACGGCTATCTCAATACCAATTTCAACCGGGAGTTCAAAGAGATTTTCACCAAACTTACGGACCCGTTGTGCCGTTGGAGGAAGCACCTTTACGTGGGCTCGGCATCCAATGGACCGGAAATTAGTCTCAATGACATTGTGGGCGAAGGGCGCCCCGTTTTTAAACCCTCAAATCCGACAACGGCACTTAGCAGCACCGAAACTAAATGTCTACTCGAAAACAGAGTCTCAAACAATAAAGTTCAAAATTTAGGCAGGTCTTCAGTAAGCAATGCTCGAATTCCTGTAGAAACTATTATAATCAACGATTGGGAAACCACTAAACTTCTTTCTGCAGACGTGACACCTAATGGAATTACTCACAACGTATTCAATGCAACTGTTTAAACTTTTGACTGCATATCAATTTAACAGAAAGTTCTAACTTTAAAAATTTAATTAATGTAATCCTAAAATTATGTAACGTTGATATAAATTATATTTATTAATTTTTTTTCTGCTTTTTAACTCTCAATCATTGGAAAATACAGGACTATCAAGAAAATATTTGTATTTATATCTGTGGCTAATTCATCAAAGATGAAAAAAAGCTAATTCATCAGAATATTTTTGAACCGTTAATAAAATAGATCCACAGATTTAAAATGTTATGAATAATTAAAACTAATATTTATCAAATATTTTTATAATTTTGTCTTATCTTGAAAAAATTCAAGTAATTTTTATTTGAATATGTTAATTAAGCAAATTTTAGTAAATTTGGTTCTTAATTATATTATCGTATTGTCAAAAAAAAGTAAATTATAATTCATAATATAAGTATTTTTTTTATTTTTCGCTGAAAAAAATTACTGTTAACGAAAAAAATTGTTTGGGTTAACTCTGCGCTCAGCGCGGAAACGCCGGACGAGGCCTCACCGGTTCGTGAATACGGGTGAAAAAGGCGCTGTAAAAATAAAATTTCCGTACATTTCTTTTCATTTCTTTCTGTAAAAAGTTATCTGCTTAAAATTTATACAAAAAATATTTAGGCTTCTTTGGGGAGAAAGATTACAACATTGTTAAATTTCAACCTGATCGGTGCAGTATTAACGATTTTTTTAAATTTTGAGCGTCAATAATTTCAACCTGATCTGTGCAGTATTAATAATTTTTTTTTAATTTTGGGCGTCATTACTATTTTAATTTACGGCAAAAGTAAAATCGTCCTGTAAATTTGCAAAATTTGATTAAAATCTAAATTTATTTCATTAGTCTTAATTTGGGGCTTACGATTAAGGTTTTTTTAGAATTCTAGTTGGATGTAAATAATAGCATATGTATATAGATTTTTGTGTTTAATTAATTAATAATTAAAATCAGTTTTAACAATTTCACGCTTTAATTCGAGCTGTAATTTTAACTTGTTTTATCTTCTATCTATTTCTGATTTGTACTTTTTAGGTTGCATTACCAAAAATGTTTATAAAAAATTAAAATAGACAACAACGCTAAAAGCTGGCTGGTTCACAACGGACAAGTGACAAGTGACAACTCACTCAGTGACAACTAACTGACAAGTGGCAACTCGTTCCGCGGACTTTTACACCATTACATTGTCACTTTTCATTGTGGTGTGAACGTTTTGTCATTTCTTACTCGGGTGTGAGCCTGTTGTCCCTTTTCACACCGTTGTGAACCGATGTCACTATGTAACTTGTGT